>PVJL010020543.1:0-11893 GCA_004026885.1 Lyroderma lyra
GCAGGATACAAAATCAATGTACAAAAATCAACAGCATTCCTTTATACAAATAATGAATCCTCAGAAAAAGAAATGAGGGAGTCAATTTCTTTTGCTATCACAGCAAAAAGAATGAAATAGCTGGGAATTAACTTAACAAAGAACGTGACAGACTTATACACAGAAAACTATAAGACACTTTTGAAAGAAATTGGAACAGGGAAAAATATCCCCTGTTCATGGATAGGAAGACTTAACATTGTTAAAATGGCCATTCTGCCCAAAGCAATCTACAGATTTAATGCAATACCCATCAAAATCCCACAATCATACTTTCGTGAAATAGATAAAAGAATTATTAGATTTATATGGAACCATAAAGGACCTCAAATTGCCAAAGCAATACCACATAAAAAGAATAAGGCTGGTGGCATTACACTTCCTGACTTCTATTTATATTACCAAACATCAATAGTCAAAACAGCTTGGTACTGGAAGAAGAACAGAAATATAGACCAATGGAATAGAACTGAAAACTCAGAAATAAACCCACAAATATATGGACAAATAATTCTCGATAAAGGAGCTAAAAACATACAATGGAGAAAAGACAGCCTCTTTAGTAGGTGGTGCTGGGAAAACTGGAAAAACATATGCAAAAGAATGAACCTGAGCTGTGAACTCTCCCCATATACAAAAATTAACTCAAAATGGATTAAAGACCTTCATATACGACCTGCAACAATAAACTGTATAGAAGACATTGGTATTAAACTTATAGACCTAAGACTCAAGGAAGACTTCATGAACCTGTCCTCAAAGGCAAGGGAAATGAAAGTGAAAATAAATGAATGGAACTATATCAAACTAAAAAGCTTCTGCACAGCAAAAGAAACCATCAACAAGGCAAAAAGACAGCCAACTGAATGGGAGAAAATATTTGCAAATAATGCCTCAGATAAGGGTCTAATACCTAAAATATATAAAGAACTAATAAGACTTAACAAGAAAAAACAAACAACCCAATTGAAAAATGGGCAGAAAAACTAAACAGACACTTCTCCCATGAGGAAATACAAATGGTCAGCAGACATATGAAAAAATGCTCATCCTCATTAGCTATCAGGGAAATGCAAATCAAAACCACAATGAGATACCACCTCACACCTGTGAGAATGGCTATTATCAACAAGACAAGGAATCACAAGTGCTGGAGAGGATGTGGAGAAAAAGGAACTCTGGCACACTGCTGGTGGGAGTGCAAACTGGTACAACCACTGTGGAAGGCAGTGTGGAGGTTCCTCAGAAAATTGGGAATGGAGCTACCATTTGACCCAGCAATCCCACTTCTGGGGATCTACCCAAAAGACTTGAAAACCTTTGTCCACAAAGACTTATGTACCCCAATGTTCATCGCAGAGCTGTTCATAGTGGCCAAAACATGGAAACAACCAAAGTGCCCTGCGACAGATGACTGGATAAAGAAGCTGTGGTACATAAACACAATGGAATATTACTCAGCTGTAAGAAAGGATGAAATATTGCCATTTGCAACAAAATGGATGGGCCTGGAGATCATCATGCTTAGTGAAATAAGCCAGACAGAAAAAACAAAGAACTGTATGACTTCACTCATATGTGGAATATTAAACTGAAAGCAAAGAAAAAAGAAATGAACAAGAAATAACCGATGGACACAATCAATAGTTTAATGTTTATTTGGGGATGAGTGGGTTAGGGAGGGGAGAAAGAGGAGGGGGTGGCAGAGGAGGGGGGTAAGCTTAATATATGGTGATGGAAAGAGAAGTCACATTAGGTGGTGAACTTATACATCAAGTTGACAATGCACTGTAGAATTGTATGCCTGAAACCTATGTAATCCTTGCTAACAGATGTCACCCCAATAAGTCTAACAATAAAAATGAATTAAAAAAAATTTGAGTGGGAAAGGATATTAAAACAAAATCTGAAAGAGTTTTTAGAAGGTTTAGTTGAATCATTTCTTTGGTACTCAGTAGTCAATCCAGGTCTAAGCTCATCAGCCTGTGACATTCCCTTAGTGACTGCAATTTAATGAATGATGAGTCATCTGGGTTGGGCAAGGTGATCAGACATATTCTATAATTAGGGGTAAATTTTCTCTCCATCTCTCTCACAGATGGAAGAGTAGTTTTTGTTTTGCTTATATTTATTTTGCCATGAAATTTTCAAATATTGGGGTAAAATACACATAAGATAAAATGACCATTCCAACCATTTTTAAGTGTACAGTTCATACTGCCAGCACATGCACAATTTGTGCAACCAATCTCCCGAACTCTTTTTCTCTGGCAAAACTAAAATTTTGTGCCTGTTACACATCTCTCATTCTACCACTTATAGTTCAGGTAGTATAAAAGGCTTCTGGTTTAATTTATGAAATTTCTTTCATTTATCCATAACACTGATGTGACCTTATGAAGTGGACCATGACATCTTTCCTGTCTTGTACACACACTGCACCAAGGAGATTCACTCTCATAGTGTAAACCTCCAGAGTGACTTTCACAAAGCCTGCTTAGCTTTCTGAAACTTCTAGATAATAGGGGTTTGACAACATCCTTAAATATTATGATTTTTAAAATAAATTTAATGAAGTTTGCCATCTCTGATAACAAGTGATTACATGGATGATGGTATTGTTAGTAACTACAGTAAACATTTGTAGAAAAAAATTGCCCCCAAATGTAAAATAAATGGTAGTTCTAATATCCATAGCTATAACTGCTATTAGAAAGGTATAATAGTGTGGAAATATCTTCATTATATATTGTTGAGTGAAAAGATCTGGTTACCAAATATATTATTTAATCTCTTCTTTTAAATAATAAAAATATGTATGTTTGAAAAAAAAAAAAGAAAGCTTTTTTTCTCTAAGATCAGGAACAAGACAGGAATGCCATGTGTCAACACTATTATTCAACATAATCTTGAAATTTCTAATGAAACAATCAGGCAAGAGAAAAATGTAAAAGGCATTTGAATTGGGAATGAATAAATTAAACTGTTGCTTTTTGTAGATGGCATAATTCTCTATATAGAAAACCCTAACAGCTCCACCTAAAACCTATTTGAAATAATAAACAAATACAGTAAAGTTGCAGAATAGAAAATTGATGTACAAAAATTTATTGCATTTTTTTATATACTAACAAAATTTCAGAAAAAAATAAAACCTTTTTTTTGCAATTACAACAAAAAGAATAAAATACTTAGGAATAAACAAAGTATGTGAAGAACTTAAACACTGAAAACTACAAGACATTATTAAAAGAAATTGAAGACAGAAAAATGAAACAAGGCTAGAAGTGTCTGTCATACTCCCTGACTTCAAGTTATGCTACAAACTGACAATAATCAAAACAACATGGTACTAGCAGAAAAACAGACACAAAGACTAATGGAACAGAATTGAGAACTCAGAAATAAACCCACATATACATGGGCAGATAGTTTTTGATAGAGAAGCCAAAAACTACAGTGAAAAAAGAAAGCCTCCTCAATAAATGTTGCAGGGAAAATTGGAAAGCCACATGCTAAAGAATAAAACTAGACTATTCTCCATCATTAGACACCAAAATTAACTCAACATGGATCAAAGACCTAAATATAAAGCCTGAAACAATCAATTTCATAGAAGAAAGCATAGGTACTAATATTATGCACTTTGTATTTAGAAAGGATTTTATAGACTTGACCTTAAAGGTAAAAGAAGTAAAAGCAAAAATAAATAAATGAGACTGTATGAACAAACAAGATTCTGCACAGAAAAAAAATAATCAACAAAGAGGCAACCAACTGAATGGAAGAAGATATTTGCAAATAATGCCTCTGATAAATTGCTGATATGCAAAATATATAAAGAACACACAAAATCAGCAATAAAATACAATCCAACTAATAAGTGGGCAGAGGACCTGAGCAAACACTTCTCCCAAGAAGACATACAAATGGGCAACAGGTACATAAAAAGATGCTCAACTTCCCTAACAGGATTCCAAACCAAATCCACAATGAGATACCACCTCACACCTGTTAGAATGACTATTATAAACGAGACAAATAATAAGTGTTGGAGAAGATATGGAGAAAAAGGAAATTTCCTACATTGTTGGTAAGAATGTACACTGGTCCAGCCACTATAGAAAACAGTATGGAGGGTCCTCAAAAACTTAGAACTAGCAATACCATGACTCAGCAATCCATCTTGCAGTTATCTACCCAAAATATCTGAGAACATTTATTTGCAAAGATATATTCACCTGTTCACTGCAGCATTATTCACGATGGCTGAGACAAAAAAGTCCTTTGGTAGGTGATTGGATGAAGCAGATAAAGCACATATACTGGAAGTACCATGTGTAGTATGTGTAGTATGAAGTTCACTCAAAAGATCATATTAATCAAATGAATGCTAGTGTCACTATGCAACAGGCAGGTCAGTCAAAAAAAATGGTGGAAGCATGGCTTTCTTTTGAGAAACATAAAACTATTTTGAAGTGGCATTTTAACTGAGAACATTGTGGAAATACAACAAAATGGAGGCATAACTATGCAACAGAACCTCCAACATGCCTAACAATTTCAAACATTCATGGTAAATTTGAGACACATGGTACTTAGGAAGGAAATTGAAATGGTGTGCACAGACATGCAAGTGGACACTTTGATCAACGTTGGTCAAACAGTAATTCACCATAATCAGAAGTGTCTGGATGCTGATAGTAACCACTTTGAGCACCTCTTGTAATTTCTGAAGTCTAACATGACTTGCAGTCACCTTTTGTTATTAGTATATATTGAGTATTACAATTTTAATACAGTTTTTTCTTTTCTTAAAATGTATGTACATTTTTTGGCACACTCTGTATACATTGGAATACTACTTAACCATAAAAAAGGATGAAATACTGCCAATTGTGTCAACATGAATATATTTTGAGATTATTATGCTAAGCAAAATAAACAGAAAAAGTAAATATCCATGTGGTTTCACTCATATATGGGATATAAAACTGAAAACAACAAACAAAAAAGACAAACCAACAAACAACAACTCATAGACGCAGACAAAATTTAGTGGTTACCAGAAGGTAAGGTGGGAGAGGAGTGCTAGAAGAGGGAGAATTGTATTCGAGTGATGAACACACAGTGCAGTATATAGACAATGAATTATAGAATTGTATGCTTGAAACCTATATAATTTTATTGACCAATGTCAGCTGAATAAAATTAAAAATCCTATCACTTTATTTCAACAGATGCCAATGAAAGTAAAATTAATGCCTAAAAATGCAGTAAAGGAGAAATCAGACTACATTAAAAGTAAAAACTTCTGTTCATAAAAATAGAAAAAAATTGGAAAAATAAATGACAGGCTAGAGTAGAAGCAAATATTGTGAGGCATATAGCTAACAAAGTATTTCTATTCAGAATATAAAATGTTTTTAAATATTTAAAACATAAGAAATGTCAGTAAACATCTTATATGATGCTTAAGTTAGTGTTCAGGGAAAGGCATCTAACTCTACAAGGCAGTAATGCTAATTACTTTGTAGAGAAAACACAAGTTTAAATAGAAATAATGCCAAACTAATCTAATTGTATTGCAAATAATGATTTCACACTGAAAGGTATGGGTAAGAAAACAACTAATCTCAATATTTTTAGAAATATTATTTTAACTAAATAAGGCTAAGGAAAAAGAACTAAAACAACTGTTATACGCTAGTTAGTAAACTTGTTTTCAGAGCAGTATGTGGTTGCAAGTATAAAATTATTTTCTATGCTCTAGAATTGAGTAATACGTCCACATATAATGAATAATAAGAGGTAGGTTCTTACTGTTGAAGAATGGAATAACAATTAAAGAAACAGGAAGGCTAGAATAAACCTACTGATGTTGAATTAGAATCATGGCTATCAATATATACTAATTCTATATATGTATATATACATTTTATATATAGGCATATATAAAATGTATATATAAATATATAAATATACATATATACACAAATATATAAATATATATAAATACACACACACATATATATGTAAATATATATATATGTAAGGTAGGGTGATTAATTTTGTGATCTCATCCTAAAAAATGTGCTACATACCTCATTGCTGAATATCACCATGGTGACCTTCAAAGTGCGCCTCTTTGGAAGCTATGCACCAATACCAGTGCTTAGTTCACACTTCAAAGCAATTTTGGAACTCTTTTTCTGAAATGGCCGTCACAGTTGTCATCATCCCCAAAATCTCACAATTAAGTTCACGAACCTGCCACTGTGCGCTTACATTGGCAGCACTGTGACACTTTCCCAACTTGTTTGTACAGTGCTACTAATGTAAGTGCACGGTGGCAAGTTTGCAAACTTAAGTGTCAGATTTTGGGTACAATGGCAGCTCTGATGGCCATTCCAGAAAAAGAGTTTCAAAATTGCTTTGAACAGTGAACTAAGCGCTGGCATCTGTACATAGCTTCCCGAGGGGAGCACTTCAACTGGGGTCATATTCAGCAATGAGATATGCAGCACTTTTTCTAGGATGAAGTCACAAAATTAATTGTCATACTTACGTATTTTACTTCTGGCATTCCTCCTTAGAGTTTGTTTTTTCCATTAGGCTTTAAGTAACACAGTGTCTAGGATCAATAAGTACTATTAAATGTCTAGAAAAAAAAAGAAGAAAGCAGGCTCCAAAATAAAAGTTGAAAACCAGAAAAATTAATACATATGTAATTAAATGTTTATATAATATTTCATTATGTCAACTAGCCACTGCAACTCAATTCAACTAAATCACAGGATATAAATTATAGTTTAATGGGGAAAGAAATTAATTTAAATTTTTTTTTATCATAGGAATGAGATTTCCAAGAGCATCGAAGGCCTACAAATTTCTTCCAGTTCTATCCTAACACAGAGATTAATTTTCCCATGCTTGGTCCTGCTGCTTTTCTGAAGACTCTTACAAATCTAGTTTTTTTGTAAATAATAATAAATACAAACATGTAATTGAAAATGAAAAAGACAGAAAAATAATGCTTAATCTTACTTTATATACATCACTTAAGGGCATTTGTGCAACACGAAGTTTTCAGATCTATTTGTGTTCCTTTCAATTATGTAAAATATCTTAAAATTGAAGTTTTGTATTTTTAAAACTAACTTTAAATCTTTTAAGATGTACTTAGTGCAAAAAAGTTTACATATAAATTAGAAAGGTAAGTGAATTTGTCTTATTTCCTTACTGAATGTCCAAACACCAAAGAAAGGAGACATTGAAGAAATGACTAGAATTACATATGCACAGTGAAAATGAATCAAAAAGGTAGTTGATGAATGTAGTGCTGATTGTTCAGTAAGACAAGTAATTATGTTTATCTGAAGTTTATACAGAATGTTTGCTTTTAAATGTTTTTAAAATTTCTGCAGCTGAAGCTTTTGTTATTTGCTTTTTGCTTCTAATCCCAAAATTGTGAATATGATTTCATGTAATGTAGGAGTCAGGATAAAGCAGGCATCTTTGGGATAAAAATTAGCCAGCTGTCAGGAAATAGGAAGGACTTCAATAAACAACTGAGATTTCTGTCATTTACACAGCCTGAAGACTTCTCAACAGGTCATTTAGTTATCCTTCCTGTGTCTCCCGAGATAATTTCCTCATCTGAGCCCAGTCACCTATCATTTCTCTGTAGCAAAGTGGGAAGACCAACTTACAGTGCTAATATTTCATATTGTTGAGTATACTTGTTTTAAAAATGTTAGGGTTCTGTCAAATCATATTAATTAAAAGCATAACATTTAATATCACTATTATACTCTGCTGTGAAATGAACTAACTTTTTTGCTATTAGTTGTATATAATACAACTACATATACACAACACAACTTTGTATTAGTGGATATAGTAAAATGAATAAAGTAACATTAAGTTCCAATGAAATTATGTAATATCAGTAAAAATACTTTAGAAACTATGTATTATTTTTTAATATTTTCTAAATACATATACTATAAATGTATGTGTTTTTTATTCATTTTAATAGAGAGGATTAAAAACTGTAAGTGGCACCAGCCTGGGTCTTTGGTAACAGTTTTGTTATTTTATACTGCATGTATATCCACAATATAGTCAGTACCTATTAAAAGGCATAGGTAAAGCAAACCATTACAGTAGGAGACCATAATAATAAAATATAAAGAAAATATTTCTATAAGATAGATAAATTTTCCCAAATTAGAAGCATTAAGAGTTATCAGATATAACATAAATTACCTCCCAAATAACCAAAATCATGTAATTTATTTACACAATTTCCAACAGAAAACAATTTACCTTGTAACCCAAAACAATTTTATTCTGAGGTATTAACCCAAGGGAATTGAAAACATACAGGTGTGTGCATGTTTGCACATATGTGCACACACACACACCACTTGTAAATGAGTATTTATAAGAATGTGAAGTGTAATTCTGAACTCTAAACAGAAATGTTTATCAACAGATGAACAAAGAAAGAAAATTATGAGGGGATCGCTGGTGGTGTAGTGGCCAGGCTTTGGTGCTCTCAGTGCCGTAGCCTGGGTTTGATTCCCAGCCAGGGAACCACCAAAAAAGAAAGAAAATTGTGGTATAGTCTAAAATGTAACAGTATTCAGTGATAAATAAGAATGAACTGCTGGTACACATACACATGTATGAATCTCAAAACATAATGCTTATTTAAAGGAGTCAGAACCAAAAGACTGTAAACTATGATGTTATATATATGAAGTTTAGACAAAACTAATCCATAGTGAAGAAAAGTAGATGGGTATTTACATAAGGGTCAGGAGAAGAAATTGATTTCAAAGAGAAACTGGGGAATGTTTGGTGTGATACAAATGTTTTCCATCTTGATTACTGTGAAGCTAGTTACATGGATGTATACTAGTACATTGGTGTGCATAAACCTAAGAATAAAGTTTTAGTAGTTATATAAACAGCTTTGTAACCTTCAAAAGCTCATTGGGAACTTCTGAAGCTTCCTATAGCTGACTTGAAATTTCTAATCTACTGAATACCTTTGACAGATTATCTCAATATCATCTTATGACATGTCCCCACAATGTTTGTCAATCACCCACATGTGATAAGGAAATGTACATCTCTGTTCTTCAAAACCTTAAGGGAATTATAAGTAATGAAAGGTGACTTGGGGTCCTTACATCATTCTGTCAAACATTTTAGGCATAGACAAGACCCAGCTTTGGCTAGTAAGAGTGATTTAGGTTCTCCTTGTAACTGGCAGAAGTTAATATTCTGTATGTGTATTTTTCCATGTGATTGTCATGATAGACTTATCTCTACTTTATGTCACACCATAGGAAAGTGCATATCTCACCATATGCTGATGTATGAGTATAGACTAATGAACACCTTATAGTTTAAGCCATCTTCATTTTATAAGTTATTTTTTATCATGAGTTGCACTGTCCAATATAGCAGACACTAGCCATATATGGCTATTTAATTTAAAATTAAACTAACTAAAATTAAATAAAATATAAAATTCAATCCTGAGTTGTATGAGCTGCATTTCAAGCATTGGGAGAAACTGCCATACAAGGCACTGCACATAAAGAATAATTCCAACATCATGGAGTTCTACTAGAAAGAGCTGTTCTAGAACATATCTGAGAATTTTTTAAAATTCCTTGCCCTTTAAAATTATCATCACTGAATTGTGGTTTCCAAGGTCTGCTTCTGGAAATGATATTCTAGACTGCTAATCAACCTTTTTATAGATCTACATGTTGATTCCAGGTATAACTTTATAGAAAGTTAATCTTTCATTTAAAATATTTTAAATTCTTAAATTTTATTACCTGGACTTAGTGTATCATTTTTCTGTCCATAATGGAACATTTATCAATGTATGTGTGATGTAGTTTTCTCATGCTTTGAGTCAATGAAACTATCTTCAATACTAGCTAGAAAATAAGGGCTTTTATACAGTATTCAGTCCATCATAGTTCAGTTTCAAGTTTACAATAATCCTACAGACCCTTTGGAATTTTTTAGGAGCTAGGCAGAACCTACCAATTATATGAACCACAATGGGTGAAACCAAGTAGGAAATGTCATTTATAATGAAAGAAAATAAATAAATGAATGATGAATTCCTACTGTTTTGATTAAGATTTTCTGATATACGTGATGAAGATTTTCAAGTATGTTTTTGACAAAAGTGTTAAAATCCTGTAGTAACAAGGTGGAATCTTCTCCAAGTTTATCAATTTGTATACACACACATACACACACTCAAAGCTATATAAGACTTATATTGTTAAAGCTATTATTACTGGAGCTATGAAACTAAACAAACTTCTACAAGTTGGGAGAAAAAATACTATTTAACTACCTATCTAAATTGAAACTGACTATACAATCAATATTTAAGAACATATATCATTAAAATGTAAATGAACATGATTTCTGGATTTTATAATTGTGTAACAATGATTGATAAAATTTAATCTTTAAAAATATATTAATTATTAAAAGAAGCATTTTAATTTAAGTGAAATCTTCCCAAATAAATTATTTATCTTATTGCATACAATGCATGCTGCTCACCAGTGGCTTTGACAATCTGTCAAATAATTGAGTATGTGTTCCGTTAATGTACAAATTAATCTTGATGTGCTCCAAATTAGGAAACTAAATAGTATAGAACTTCAAAATAAAACATGATATATTTAGGTTAGACTCACATTATTTAAAAAAATGTTAGCTAAAACTCAATTATACAGATCAAAGCAAAGACAACTCTAGATATACTTAAAATATATCAGAAATTATATAGCTGACTTAATAGACCCATAGTCTATGTAATTTATTTTTTGAAATATTGTGAAATTTAGAAATATAAATTAATTGAATTATTTTAATAAGACCATATTTTTAATCACTAAAAATTTACAAGTTACAAGTAATATATTTAATAACACAATTCACCAAGTTTTTAGTGAGCAACTTTCACTACATAGTATTGTCCAATAAATAGAAGATACAAATCTTATCTGGAGACTATTTTTCTGTAGGCAGAAGTTGGGAGGTGTTTATCTCTCAAATGGTTAAAAATAGCGTATAATATGTATTTAATTTTACTAATCATGTATTTTACAAATATATGTTCACATTTTTCAGTTAATAGAGAGGAAATCAAAGACATCGCTATTTTTTATTAAAAGGAGTATATCTCTAAAGAATTCTCTAGGGAATCCAAATTTTATTAATAGAATTGTATCTATCAAATTTAACCAATTTTGGAGTGGCCCTACTCCTGAACTGATATTGTCAGAAAAAAATTCATATGTGCATCTCTTTCCTCTCTGCAAGATGTCAAACATCATAAAATTTTATAATCTCAGACTAGCTTTTTGTTTCTTTCCAGTGGCATAGGCTTGCCTTGCTATGATGACCACATGGAGAGTTGGATACAATAGATCATCATGCTTAGTGAAATAAGCCAGACAGAAAAAACAAAGATCTGCATGATTTCACTCATATGCGGAATATAAAACTGAAAGCAAAGAAAAAAAGAAATGAACAAACAAATAACCCATGGACACAATCGATAGTTTAATGTTTATTTGGGGACGAGTGGTTTAGGGAGGGGAGAAAGGGGAGGGGGTGGGAGAGGAGGGGGGGAAACTAAATATAAGGTGATGGAAAGAGGGGTCACATTAGGTGGTGAACTTATTATGCATCAAGTTGACAATGCACTGTAGAATTGTATGCCTGAAACCTATGTAATCCTTGCTAACAGATGTCACCCCAATAAGTCTAACAATAAAAATGAATTTAAAAAAAA
>PVJL010020544.1:0-11893 GCA_004026885.1 Lyroderma lyra
CACAGAGGGTCTGCAGGGGATCCGTGGGGGGATGCGCAGGGGGGCCACAGGGTGGGGTCCGCAGGGTGTGCACGGGGGCCCGCGTGCCCCAAGAGCCGTTTGCTCATGCCCAGAGCAAAGGCGCGGCTGGGTGCACCCGCGTGGGGGGGTCCGTGGGTGGTCCGTGGGGGTCGGGAAGGGGCTATTTGCAGGGTCAGAAGCCAAGCTAAGCCGGCGGCCGTAGTGGTCAGCAGCCCCGTGGTGCACAGGGAATTAGCAGCCGCCTAAGGGGGCGAAGGCCAGCGGAAACCTGTGTGCACGAGCCGGCCCAACCACAACGCTGCCCGCTTTCTCATCTGCGGCCCAGAGCCCGCTCTCCCAGCCTGGCCGAGGCCTCCAGGACGCGCGCTGCTGTCGCCTGCCGGTTCTGAGCGCCTTGCTGTGATCGGCAAGTACGAAGCGTGGGGGGAAACCAGGAGATTGTGTTGTTTTTATTTATTTTCCGACGTAACTGGTGGTGTGACTTTAAGCCCTGGCAGTTATTTTCTCTAAATTTCAGTCCTCCTCTGAAGCACGGAGGCTGACTGGATTGTCTCTAATGTCCCTTGAATTCTAAAGCGGTGTGACTGTCACTGCCAAACATTTCCCGTCAGCTCTGGGGATGGTGACGAGTGTCACTGCAGGGTCAGTGCTTAAGGCGGGGGCGGCACGGTGCCACGGCCCTCCGTGTTGGCTCTTCTTAAAGGACAGAGCCCAGCCCAAATGACGCCCCTTTTCTAGGACCTGGCGGTCTATCCCAGATCCTTTATCACAAGACCATAAGCATGTGATTCTGTAACCTAACGATGTCACACTCAAGCACACTTCAGGTGACGTCTTAGATGGGCTGTTCATGTTACTGTCCATCTCACGGGACACATCCACGTTCAGGGCCCGCGTGACTCCTGCCGGGCCCTGCAGAATGAAGCAACTCGTGCAAAACTGAAAACTTAATTGGGGAGCTACAGGGTGGGACAGCCTGTCGTCACACCCGCATTCTGTTACGTTGGGGAAGACAGGGCCTCACGCAGCTTCCGGGTTCTCTGCAGGGCCTGCAAGCCGGCGCGACACCCTCCGCAAGCCGGCACAACACCCTGACGACGCCTTCCCGGCCTGGGCTCCCTCACTGTCATGGGGTTCTGCGTCGTAGAAGGGGTGCTCTTTTCAAAGCGCACGTCTGGTCTGGTGATCCCCCTTCCCTCACCCCAATGAAAACACTTTTGTGGCTTTCTGTTATGGTCACCCACGTCCTTATCACAGCTAACAGGTCTTGTACATCTCAAGTGGGTCACTACTGGAGGTAGGAGGTGGCCGTCAACATGTGGGAAGGCTTCTGGTTTTGAGAGATGATTGAAATCATCGTCCCCCGATCATTACGACCGCCCACACTGCTCCCCCCTCCCCACTGACCAGAAGTGCCGTCGTTTGCTTAGGCCACTTTTCTCCACTGGACTGTGAGTTCTGTGACTTCACGTCTGTTTAGGTCACACAGTGTCTGTCACATGCCCAGAGCTTCACCAGCCTTGAGTGAATGACCTGAAAGAACGTTAATTATGCCGGCAGTTACTTGTGCATGGCTCCCTAACAGTTTTGACACAAATCTTAACTATGGTTTCCTGGTAGTACCTTAGTTTAGTCTAAATCACTCTTTATACCAGTCTGTATGTCCAAGAAGCTTTATTCCTAAATCTATTAAAGTCATGGGCCTCCAAAAAATTTTAAAAAGGAAAAGGAGTCTATTTAGCCTGGAAACAGGGACTCAAAGTATATTTAGGTGACTAGAATTTGTAAGCACAAATCTTAGAACCCACTAAGATATTTCAGATAACTTCTATGCACAATTAGGCAAGGGCTCAGGTTTTTAAGAATACAACATCATTTTTTAAAATGCAGCGTGTGTTCCAGGCTTCCATTCCTTTCCTTCCTGTGGTAACTCAGGCTCCTGGGCTGCACAGGTGCTGGGGCCCTGGTGACAAAGGGCTGGTGGGCAGGAAGGTTACGCGCCACCCTCACTTACCGTGATGGCACGAGGGACGGAGAAGAGAAGGGAGATGTCAGGCTGCGTGGTGTTTGGCTGAACCAAAGAAATACCCCTAAGAACCACTGTTCTGTCTTGTCATTTTCCATTTCATATTTCTGAGAAAGGTGCCAAATCGGGGGACTTTTTTCATCTATTGCCTTCTAAGAAGTCTTCCGTTTTATAGCAATGAAGTAAAATTATTTGCCACCACAGACCCTCTACTGCCCGGTCGCATCAGGGCCCCCGCACTGTTTCTGTGCGAACTCGGATGAAATTAGAAAAGTTCCGGAACCAGGAGGCAGGAGGCCAAAATTCTGTCACCACGCTGTCACTAAACTTGCTTGTCCCTGGATAAGGTGTTATCTCTATCTCTAAATGATAGGACATTGGACAATGCAATGGCTAAGAGCCCTTCCAGCGCTGTGAAACCGGTCGACCTTGCAACATGGCTCGTGATGTGTGTGTCTTAGAGGCTGAAATGTGACCCGCGGCCGATTCTTACCCCACAGAGAGGATGTTGACTGTCTCAGAGGCCCTCATTTTGTAGCCGGACATGCTAGTTCTATTTTGGGGACCATTCTTTCACCGTGGATTTGTACTGAAAACTTGGCTGAGGTTCCTCAAATGATAAATTCAGCATTCTTAACAAGTATGTGTATTGGAAAGACAACTAGATTAAGAGTCAGGTAACGTGGGCCCCAAGCTGTGACTCTCAGCAAGCATTGTGACTTTTGACAAATTCTTTAAACTCTCTGAGCCCCAATCTCATCTGTGAGGTAAGGACAATACTTCTCGTCTTCACAGAGAAGAAGAGAAAGAGGAAATATTCCAGAACTCACATGGAGGGACTTTGGCCTCTCACACCCAGATCACACAGAGGGACTGGCCTCTCATACCCAGATCACACAGTGGGACTGGCCTCTCACACTCAGATCACATGGAAGGACTCTGTCTGGCCTCTCACACCCAGATCACATAGAGGGACTGGCCTCTCACACCCAGATCACACAGTGGGACTGGCCTCTCACACTCAGATCACATGGAAGGACTCTGTCTGGCCTCTCACACCCAGATCACACAGTGGGACTGGCCTCTCATACCCAGATCACATGGAAGGACTCTGTCTGGCCTCTTACACCCAGATCACACAGAGGGACTGGCCTCTCATACCCAGATCACATAGAGGGACTGGCCTCTCATACCCAGATCACACAGTGGGACTGGCCTCTCACACTCAGATCACATGGAAGGACTCTGTCTGGCCTCTTACACCCAGATCACACAGAGGGACTGGCCTCTCACACCCAGATCACACAGTGGGACTGGCCTCTCACACCCAGATCACACAGTGGGACTGGCCTCTCACACCCAGATCACACGGAGGGACTCCGGCCTCTGACACCCAGAAGTCACAGGGTGGGAGTTTGGCCTCTCACACCCAGAACTCACTGGGAAGCCTGCAGAGAAAGCGATTTTTATGGCCCATGAGTAGTATAATGTGTGTTATTATGTATGAATATGGATTGTTTTGCTGATAATCATGAAGATGTGAAATTAAGGATGTGTTGCTTGTGTTATAGGTTTATGCTTCAGGTGAGTGCACTCTGACTTACACCAAAATTCTAGCACTAGAAGCCATGTCAGAGACTGTACTGTCAAAGTAATTAATAACAACAACAATAAAATGCTAACATAAATAGCATGTCTAATAATAACATTCTCCTATTGAAGAGTTTGTGAAAACTGCAGGAAAAACCTACTGGACATACACTGGTGATGCCCCTGGGGAGCTCACACCCTGACTCAGAGTCGTCTGGACATAACACATTCCATGCATCCAATTTATTCACAGCAGAAGGAAACACTGCACCATCTTTGTAATTTAAGAGGTCATTTAAAATTGTAATTGTAATTTTAAATTGCCATTTGAGTTACGGTTTTAAATTGTCATTTTAAAACCGTAGAGTTTTAAAACCCATAGAGTGATTCACGTGCATTCCGCGCCATGCCCACCCATGAACTGTGGGCGCACCGCCCCCCGGGGCTGCCTGTGGGTCGTCCCGTGGCCTCACGTGCTGAGATCACTCGGGATCCGTTTGCCGGGCCTGCTTTGCAGCCACGGGAATAATTTTCACCCGTGTGTGGTTTTCGTTTTAAAACCGTGGGGGTGTTTCATCTTGGCCATCTTTTCACATCAAACTAATTATTTGCTCGCGCTGTGCGCAGTTCAGTCGAAAGCCGTGTTTTGTCCCAGGCGTGCGGGCGTCCGTGCGGGAAGTGCGCTTCTCTCCCCCTCAGCCCTTCCTGGAAACAGCAGCAGAAAGCTCCGCACTGTCACGGCTCCCAACGGGCGGGAGAAGCACCGAGGGGCAGCTGCTCCCGAGGGGCCTGTGTCACCCCCACTCAGTGGGAACGCCGGGTTTCGAAAAGGGCTGCTGGAGCGCTGAAGAGCCCAGCGCCGAGGAGCAGTTTTGTAAGGCCACAGTTCGGGGCAGGCCGAGGGCTTCGTCCGCAGCAGGACGTGTCAGGTGGCGGAGAGCTCAGTACGCGTCTCCGCTCCAGCCCACGGCCCCCAGAAGGACGCCCGGCGTCAGTGCGGGAACCAGCGGCCTTGGTGGATGCGGCGCGGGGACAGCCGCCTGTCCCTTGTGCCGGCCCCACCCAGTCGCCTGGACACCTGTGTGTCTCAGGTTTAACAGGAGGATGGGGTCTGACGCTCAGTCTGCCACGGTTAGAAACGACTGTGTCTTCCTCACGCGTACAGCTGGGACGTGGGGCAGCAGCCGCCCTTCTGGGGGGTAGGGGGAAGCTGCCCTAAGCGGATGGGGCTCCCCAGTGGGCATGGTGGTGGGAGGGAGCCCGGCAAGCTGGAGTTTGGGGGCCAGGGGCCTGTTTCCCCTTGTTTTCCGGACTTTAACAGGATATTACGATACAGTCCTGGGTGGTGGCTGTTGTTGTAAACAATAGCTTCAAAATACTGAGGGCAGCGTATCTGACAACGGTCTGATGACCCGGACCCATTCCTGCGGCTCCCGGGAAGATCGGGGCCCCCCGGCATTTCCCAGCAGGAAGGGGGTGGCGGGGCCAGACGAACAGCACGTGGGAGCTGCATGCAGGCGTCCAGTCCGCCGCCTCTGCCCACCACTCCTCTTCGCCTGGCCCGCCTCGGGGGTCGCGGTGACTGCCTACCCACCAGGGACACCGAGGGGAGCTTGCTCTCCCGTCTGCCGGGACCTTGCAGTCAGAAATGCTTTCTGCTGCAGCTTGGCACTTCCCACGAGCCTGCTCCTGGGGTCCCAGGAAGACACGAGGAAGCACCCCCCACCGCGAAGGCACAGTGTCACCCTGCCGCCATCGGCGCTCCGTCCGGATGGCTGAGGCTCCGATAACCCGCAGGACCTACGGGGACATGCCAGCAGAGCCACCGCGTGGCCGCTCACACCTCGTTGTTGTCTGCACGGCACTCAGAGCGGATGGCCCGAGGCGGCGTTAGCGGCCGGTGCGACGGCTCCTCACCTGACGCGCGCAGGAGCGAGCACGTTTCAATGAGGACGTCACACGGCGTCCCGCTTCCTAAGCTCTGTCCCATTTCCCACGTGGAAGACATGAAACCGTTTCCTAACTGCCGGTCGTGCCACACTCATAATCAATCACACAGGCCATTTTTAACATGAAAACTTTAGTCATTTTCAACAGAAACGAAGTTGCAGCCAACTCCGGTAAGCTAGCGAAACGAAAGCCAAGGCCCCGGCGTGTCGCGTACTCACCGCGGCCCGCGCCGGAGTCCCTGCCAGCCCTGCGCGCGTCCCACAGGGGCCAAGAGGGGCGCCGAGAGGTGGCCTTTCTGACTGAATCACACAGTAACTCGGTGGTTTAAGTAGAAACCTGCCTTTTGAAAGGTTAACCCGCCCCTACACAGGGAAATCCCTCCTCTCAGATACAAACACGGCCTCCGGGGAGGACGGCCACAGCCCACACCGCAGAGGATTCCCTCTCGGGCGCACTGCTGTCACGGAAACCCGAGGGATGAGGTGCCGGCTCGGGCGCTACAGGAAACCCACCTGCCCACTGGGTGGAAAAGTTCTATCAGCTCCTTAGGGCGCGGCACACGAACCCCAGTGTCAAATGAGTGTCGTTACTGTAAGGACCACGTAGGTCACACTCATTTCTAGGAACGTTCCTCTCGTTCGGCTTCCTAGTTCTGTCCCTGAGAGAGCTGGCAGCGGGTGAACTTCTAAACACCCCCTCTTCGGGGTGATTCAGACACAAGCCCACCGCCTTCGCGGAAGGCGTGGCGCGCGCTCACCGAGCGGGGACGTCGGTTTATGGGCTCGGCTCCCTCGCTGGCACTTTACGGTGGAATCGATGCCCATTGTCCTCAGCATGCCAGGAGACAGCTGTGTCCGTGTCACCAGCGGGACACCTGTCCGAGGGCTCGGGCCCCGAGCAGGGGTGCAGCTGCTGCTGGTGACGTCCCCGGAGGAATCGCTCCCCGCCTGGGTCACAGCGGGCGCGGTGCTGTAGGAGCGCGGAGCACGCGGGCGTCCCGGGGACGCCACCTGCACGTGCACGGAGCAGCAGTGGCTCACACGGAGCGACCGTTACCCTTGCCGCGGCAGAACGTCCTAAGGATCGGTGCCGGGCGGTGACGTCACGAGTGTTGGCTACTTTTACTTCATGCTTTTCCGTGTTGTCTACAAATCCGTGATACGACGCAGCTTGCACAGTCAACCAAAACAAAATGAAAAAATCTACGTGGAAACTAGGAAAGACACAATCTCCTTAATCTGAGTTATTAAACGTATTTGGTACGAAAAGCCCACGTTTCAAGATCTCCTCGAGTCCCTCGAACATGTCTTTTAAAAAGTCTTTTGAACGAACAGCAACAGCAAAACGACCTGTTGGTCCCTTTCCCCGCGATGGCTTGACGTTTCAGGAGCACGTGCCGTACCCACGGGGAGGGGTGGCGTCCCCGCGTGCGAGGGCGGGACGAGAAGCCATGCCCTCGGCCCGGACGCTCCAGGTCCAACGCCTGTCTCTGTTTCCTGAATTTTCTTTCAAAAATCCCGGAGTGCGGTACAAACACACGATGCACTTGCCGTCCTCAGGCCCTGGACGTGTCCCCGGGGTGTGCCTCAGCACCAGTCGTGTCTCAGCCGTGATAGCGAAAGGCTGTGCAGAAAGCATGGCAGTTGGCTCCAGCGCCTACGGACGGTCAGGTAGGAAGGTCACTCCATTACACCCTGGGAGGGGGCGGTGGCCACGCCGGGAAATGGAATGAGACAATTTTCACTGTCAAAGTGTCGCCGAAGGGAGTCTGTAAAACCCAAGGACGGATGCTGTGGTCTCTGCCTCCCACCGTGCTGGCTGCAAAGCGGGAGCTGGACACCCTAGACCCCCCTCACGAGGCAAAGGCAGTCCTGGGCCCCCACGCCCTGCGACTCCTCTGACGTCTGAGCTCTGACCGTCAGCTGCGAGCAAGAGCTGGCTGTCCGCCGGCCCAGGGCCCTTTACTGGTCACAGAAGAGCATTTTGTTTAGTGATTTACCTTCAGGGGAAAAAAACAAGGAAATGAGCTGCAAAAAAATACTAATAAAACTTAAAGACTGGAGCCTTAAAGAGACTGATCTAAACTTCATTTCACATGGCTTCAGGGTACACGTGCCTCAGGGAAAGGGGGTACGAAGAGAGAGAACCTGAGACAGGTGGAGTAGGACAAGGCCATTGAGAGGTGACAGTGGAGACAGCCATCGTCACGGCTTCTGCTTTTCCCCGGAAGTAACACTGAGAGCACTGAAGCGTCTGAGGTCGGGCACGGTCCCAGCCTGGGGCTTGGGAGAGGGCAAATCCCACCACCCGAGAGGAGCAGGTGGGTCACGCAGGAATGCGGCTCCCCCGGACCTCAGCTGTGCCTCCGTGCAGGTGTCCCCAGGTGTCCCCAGGTGCCCCGGGGGCGCAGGGAAAGTCTGTCCACGTGCTTGCTTCCCGGCGGGGCCCAAGGCCCTCCCCGCCCACCTCCGCCACCCCCGGGCTCCCCGCAGCCCACGTTCCAGACACGGGCAAGAGTGGGGGTGAACAGGGCCCAGGAGGTCACCACCACCAGGAATGTGCCATCAAAGGCTTCACCACCCCAAGGTTTTCGAGGACAGGTGGGAAGGCCACCGGGCACGGGGGGCCCCACAAAGGGCAGTTTCTGCAGGAGCGGCTCAGGTTCGATTCTGTCTGTGGGGACAGAGCTCTCAGGACGGGGGACATTGGATGGCCCTCCCTCCAGAGTCCTTCGGGAGGGAGGCCACGGCCTCCGGCCACACGTGGGTCCCACGAGCGAGTCAGACCAGGCGTGTTTTCCCGTTACAGTTCCAGAACGTCGCCCGTGATGTCACTGAGGGGACGGGGATGGTCGTGACGGGAGCCCCAGCAGGCCGGGTGTCGCAGGGGGAGGCCAGCGTTGCCCGCTGCGCGCGGCTGTCGCCCGGCCCGTTGGACCAGCCGCGGACCTTGGCGGTCAGGGGCCTTTCTGCCTCACAAACAAGTGGCACCTCCGCTCCCCTCAGACCCAGACCCCGTGACGACCAGGAGCACGGCCAACGTCACCGCTGGATGCAACTGTACCTGGAGGAAAACGGACGTAGAAAATGGACAATTTGTCATCCTTTTGCCAAATTGGATGCCCACTTATAAAACTCCGCAACAGCCATACCCATGATGTAATGGTTAGGTGAGTATTTTTTTTTTTTTGGTCCATTGTTGCTTTTTCTAATGAAACTACTGTTTTAAGGAATTGAATAGTTCGATGCATTTTGCCGCGTTCTCCCTCGTTACCACGTGGGACAAGCACACCTATTTTTTTTAACTCTAGTGTATAGAATACAAAGGGCTAAACAGCATGTGGTTTAAGCCATTAAAATATCACAGTTCTGCTTTTTCCTGAGGACTAAAATAGGTTTTTGTTCTGAAAAATCCTGCCCAAAAGAGGTTCTATCAGGCAAACGATAGGGGGGGAGACGGGACATGAACCCCCTTTCTAACGAGGATGGAAGGATGGACCCGAATCACGGATGCAGATAAACCAGCAACGCAGCTGTTCAGGACCCAGGTTCAGGTGTCCCCGTGTGCCACCCAGGGGCTGACAGGGCGGAGACATCCCACCCCGCTGACCTTCACCCTCACCTCCCCCTGCCCCTGACTGTTTTCAACACACATGAAGAGATGCTCTCAGCCAAGTTCGGGAACCGTACCTGCTGTCAACCTTCAATTTGCTTTCGATCACGCCTGTCTCACCGTAGAAGTGAGACATCTCGGCCCGGTGCTCTCAGAGCAACGCCGAGGCCCTGGCACGCTCTGCATCGCGAGAAAACTGGGCTCAGGAGGCCCCACACAGCCCACGTGCCAGTGACGTTCTTCTGACAGCAGTTTCGGGTTTTCGATCGAAAATCTGAAACAGAAAAACAACTTCTGATCTTACGCTGTGATTCCCCCGCTCTGTGACCCTTACACAGGCACCTGTCCCCCCGTGGATCTCAACCCCAAGTCCACACCCTTGTGGGTTCGCGCGCTCGGGGACAGACAGGAACTTTGAAACCATGAAAACAGTTACTAAAGCGAAGGGATTCGGGGATAATTGAAGGAAAAGGCAGTTACTGTGCTCAAGTTTGGGAGGGGGCCTCACACCGTCATCCCAGAGGACTCCGAAGGTTCCAGGGCAAATGCAAAACTTTACCTCCAGCACTCTGAAACTCGCGGTCATTTTAAAGCGTGTGCGGGCAGTTACTTCACACCCAAGGAGGAGAGTGCCGAGGTCCATTTACGGAAGCTAAGTGTCCACCCATGCGTGTTCTCCATTGGTGTTCATTACGACAACCCCACCACCAGCCTGACTCCTGTGGCCCCGGCCGTCGTTTACCGAAAAATGAGATCGGGACAGATCGTGCCTGAAAATCAGTCCAAGTCAAAGATTTTTATCACCCCACATAGCAAACAGCACATTTCCATTTGGGTTGTTTTTATGGTTTTTCAGGTCCCTTGGAGAGTTAAGAAAAAGTATCTTAAAAATATGACTCTGAGTAGACACACTGTAGAACAGTAAGAGCTCTTTCAGCTCTTAAAACAAAATATTCAAGACCTAGAAGAGTCCCACACCCAGCACAATTAAAAAGTCACCTTCCCAAATGCCTGATTCACCGCCAGGGAGTAACGGGGCCTTGGGCAAAGCCGTCGGCCCCGTGTGCTTCCTGCTCTGCAAAAACGTTTGACAGTAAGCGGAGTGTACGCTTCACTCTTAGGAAAGTTGCCTTTATTTTAATTACTGCAAAGAGGCTAGGGTTCCAGAAAGGCGAGAGTAGCCGAGATCGCAAAATAATAATTGTGTTTTCCTTTAATGTTTTACTTATAAATGTCAGACATAGCAAGTATACCAAGTTTAAGAGTACCAACCCGTATTACAGAGAAAGGAAACATGGAGGCGTAACTTCTGACACTAGGCTGTGGTTTCCAAAGCTAATGCTATTTTCAGATCTTTGGTGTGCTTTCCTCCCATTTGTTTCTCTACACACGTAATAATCAGCACCGTTATTGGGCACAGTGTGTTGTTACTGGATGAATCTAACAAGTATTATGATTGGCAATCCTGTTTCTGATTGGGTGAACCTCCAAATACTTCTTGCAGCCCAATGAGGCCTGGTCTCTTCTTCATCCACTAAAATGGAGAGAGGGTAAGAAGCAACGGCATCCATTTAAGAAGCTTTCACGGCCACTCTGTCTGGTTTTAAGTGGTGAATAAATGAGCCATGTAATGTGAAGACGAAACGCTGATGGACAGAGTCCGTTGCTGAAATTAGGCCAAATTCATAATAAAGTTTAGCTTGGATAATTTAATCACTTCCATTATTGTTGTTGTGTGGTGTGATGGTTCACCATCAACGGAAGCGCTCACACACGAGTTCTGTGCTAACGGGGATCGGGACTAGTGACTAGTGGGAATCTCTGATCACCGGTTCAGTGCCTGATGCTTTACAGACATCACGTCCTTGCTACTCAGAGTGAGGTCTTTGGACAAGCAGGATGCTGGCGGGAAAGCCCGAGTCTCAGGCCCGGCCCAGGCGCACCAATGTCCAGGTGTGAGAGGACCCTCAGTCCCGAACAGCAAGCCGAAGGAGCGCACCTGTCTCACTGGCTCTTCGCAGTAACCAGCGAACGAGGTACCGCTAACCCGCCATGACCCACGAGGAAATTGGAGCTCAGAAGTGATGCTCAGAGTGTTTGACAGCTGCATCAGCATAACAGCCTCGGCCGGTATGACGGAGGAGGGTCAGTGTCCACCGGCTGGCCTGGCTGGAGCACAGGTGCCCTCAGGGCCGCCTCCACTCGGCCAGCAGGCAGCACGGGAGGCATGTCGGAACCGTGAGCTGTCCCCACCGCCCCATGCGTGTCCCCGGGACCGCTGCACGCGTGCGCCAGCGTCCTGCTTCTGGATGGGCCTTGTCCCCGGTCCGCAGCGGGCAGAGCGCACCTGCAGCTGCCCCACAGTGCAGACAGTTCATCAGAGCAGCCCCTCCTTTTCCCACACCCCAGGTCAGGGACTCCTATCGGCATTGAACTGGTGGCCGGGAACTTCTGTAGATACACTGAATTCTAGTTTTAGTTTTGCCTTTTGGAAAACATTCAAGTGTGCCCGATGCACAGCCCACAGCCCCAGCGCTGAGACCGTGAGCGGAACAGCAGGAGTCACCGTCTGTCACGTGCTCTCTAATCCCCCAAGCAGGTCTGGGGGCTTCTTGCATCATTCTGCAGCCCCTGCTCAGACTTCCGCCCAGCCCCTGCCCGCCCAGCCCCAGCACCTGCAGGCCTCGCACCCCC
>PVJL010020545.1:0-11906 GCA_004026885.1 Lyroderma lyra
AAATAAAACAAAGCCTATAATAAGAGACAGACCCAATAATTCCACTTTTGGGTATTTATCCAAAGAAATCCAAAACACTAATTAGAGGGGACATGTGCATACATATGTTCATTGCAGCATTGTTTACAATGGCCAAGGTGTAGAGGCAGCCTGGGTGTCTATCAATGAAAGAATGAATAAAGGGGAATGGTACATATATATAATGAAATATTGCTTAGCTATGGAAGGGAATAGGTTCTTACCACCTCTGGTGGCATGGACAGACCTGGAGGGTCTTGTGCTAAGAGAGAAAGACAGATGCAATGTGATTTCACTTACATGTGGAATCTAAAGAACAAAATAAACAAAATAAATAAACTCATAGAAACAGAAAACATTTCGATAATTGTAAGATGGGAGGGGTATTGGAGGTGTGGATGAAAAAAGGGAAAGGGATTCAGAAGTACAAATTGTTACAAAGTAAGTATGGGGATATAAGATACAGTATAAGGAATATATGATTCAATAATATAGTAATAGAACTATGTATGATGTCAGATGGGTACTAGATTTGTTAGGGTGATAAATGGGAGGGGTTTGAAGGGCAGGTTGAAAAGGTGAAGGGATTAAGAAGTACAAATTAGTACTTAGAAAATAGTCATGGGGATGTAAAGTAAAGCATAAGAAATATAGTCAATAACATGATAATAACTATATATAGTGCCAGGTGGATACTAGACTACTCAGGGAAATCACTTCTTAAATTATATAAATGTCTAACCACTGTGCTGTACACCTGAAATATAAAATAATATTGAATGTCAAATGTAATTGAAAAATTTTAAAAAGGGAGGGAGATGAAAGGGAACAAGAGGTCCACATTTCCAGGTATATAAAACAAATAATTCATGGGGATGTAATATACACCATAGGATATATAGTCAATAATATTGTGATAGCATGGTACTGTGTCAGATGGTTGCTTGACTTATCATGGTGATCACTTCTTTAGGTTTATAAATGTTGAATAAGTATTATGTATACCAGAAACTAATATATTATTCTATGTTAGCCATATTTTTAAAAATCCCAAAACTTAATGATAAAAAAAATTGCCTTCTACCGATACCACTCATGCCCATTTTTCAATATTTCACGTTAGAAAAAAATGCTGCTTAATATTTTAAGGCAGAAGGAGAAAGCTTCAGGCTTCTGCAGAGTGGCTGGGACAGCATCTCAGAAATGAGAGTTGCCATGTGGGCCAACTATAGTATCTGTTTCTTTGGACTTTTTCCCAAAGGTCAAGTAAAAGGCTTCTCCCCTCTGACATGAAAAACAAAATGAGCCCCTTCTAAAATCTCGTCATTTGTGACAACATGAATGAACCAGGAGGACATTGTGCTCAGTAAAATAAGCCAGACACAGAAGGACAAATACTACATGATCCCACTTATATGAGGAATCTAAAACAGTCAATCTCATAGCAGCAGCAAGTGGGATGGTGATTGCCAGGTATAGAGGAGAGGGGGAAATGGGAGGTATTGGTCAGAGGATACAAAGTTTCAGTTATATAAGATGACTAACAATACTCTAGTAGATACTTAAAAATGTGTTAAGAGGGTAGGTCTTATGTTAAAGTTCTTATCAATAATAATAATTATAAATAAGAAGGCAGGAGGACATTTTTGGAGGTGATGGGTAGTTTTATGGCATAGATTGAAGAGGAGTTCATGGCTGTATATTTATTTCCAAACTCATCAAGTTGTGTATACTAATTATATACAGATTTTTGTATGAAGGAATAAAGAAGGCCTCTTACTATTTTTCTAATTATATCAACTATAGTTGGCAACATCTGAATCAAATTCTCAAAATTGCCACAACATTGCATAATGAGCCTTTTTATAGGAGGGGTTTACCTCACTTTGTCAAATTGAAGCCAGAAAACAATGCATTACTTCCTTCCTGTCCCATTGTTCCACAAACAGAACAGCCATCATTACTGGCATTGTTGTTATGTTCTATTTCAGAGTCTGGTGGACTTTTTTTGTAAGTCAAGTGTTTTGTCTGGTATTCCATTCTGAGATTCCAGATTCATCAAATATTCAGGAAAAGCATCAGAGCAATAGGCTAAATATATCAATGCTGGATGATGTTGAATAATTTTTGCCTGACGCTTTAAACCAATTGTCTTAGAATAATATTCAGAACACGTTTATTAAAACAAAGTTATGTCCCCTCCCAACCCATCTTTCACATTGTGTAGCAATCTTACACATTCATATGGGCACAGGAGTATGAGTGATTTAGACAATTGAAATGTAAACCATTTCCCAACCAAGGCAATTCCCTCCCACCCCACCAACTCAGAATGCCTATTTCCACAGTCTGCCTTAGGTTCCTCCCCGTTCACACACCCCAAGACCAACCCCTATTCTCAGCTGGTTCATGAACCCCTCTTCCTATTCCTCACACCAGTTTCACCTAACCTGGAGATCCAGGGTCTCTGATAAATGCAAAAATTAAAAACAAAAACAACAGCAAACAAAAAAGCTTTTTATGCCTTTATACTCTTCTTTCTCTAACATCCCTACCCTAATCAGACAGTACACAGCAAGCTCAACAGAGGAGACATTCTTTTCCCAGATAAGCAAGTGAGGACTATTTATCAAAAATATGCAGACCAGGAAAACAGAGAGATCTAAGATGATGGAGTAGGTAAACACTGTGCCTGCTTTTTTCCATGAACAAATTTAAATTATTGAACATCCAACATGGAGAACCATCTGAAATCTAGCTAAACAGAAGCTTTATAACTAAGGATAAAAAAAGAGGAGGCCATGGCGAGACAGGTAGGAGGGGTGTAGACATGAAAGGAGCCAAAGCTCCAATGGCAATAGAGAATCAGAAGGAATATCTCAGCCACAGAGGCTCCCCCCAGAGTAGCAAGGGACCCCAATCCCATACCAGGCTTCCTAGCCCAGAGCACTGGTGATGGGAAGAGGAGTCCCACAACATCTAACTGTGAAAAACAGTGGGGACTCCGACCATCCAGTTGGGATGGAAGGCCCCGGGAAACCCAGACATTCTCTTAAAGTGCCTGCACAGACTCAATCACTTGCAGGTACTCACCCTGGGCTCTGGCATAGAGACAGTGACTCAGAGAGCATTGGATGCATATGGGGGGTGGGGGGCAGACTGAGGTGTGTGGCTTTGGGGTGAGGGCTGAGGACAGTTGTCATTTTTCCTGGGTGCACCCTCCTCCCATGCAGCCAGTTGGTGGTCTCCATCTTTCCTCTGTTGTGCCCATCCCCACACAGCCAAATCTGAACTTGATTGGTCTTTTGAGCTTTACTTGCTCCACCCTGCTGACTCACTGGGACCCCACCTCACCCAACTCCACCAACATCACATGCACTTTCTCAGGTGAACAGCCAGCCTCACCCACATTGCAATCTTCCTTGGAAAACTATTTAAGTCCGCAGGGCTCAGGCTGGGAACAACCAGCATTGATGTGCTCTGAGACTTTTGTTGAGTAGCTACAGCCACAGCACTGGAATCTACAGGAGCACCCAGTGCAGGTGACCAGGGAGACAGTGCCAGGGCCCCATAGGGGACCTACTACATAAGGCTATCCAGCAATACTGGGAAACATATCAAATCGACCTAATACATAGAAACAAATACAGACAGGTATCCAAAATGAGGAAATAAAAAAATACATCTTAAATAGAAGAACAGCAGAAAATTCCAGAAGAAGAACTAAACAAAATGTAGGCAAGCAACCTATCAGATACAGAGCTCAAAATGGTGATTTTAAGGATGCTCAAGGCACTTAGTAAAAACTTCAACAGAGAGATAGCAAGCATAAATAAGGACAAAGAAACGATTAAAAGGGACCAGTCAGAAATGAAGAATAGTGGAGTTCCCTGGTGGTGTAGTGGCTTAAGACTTTGGTGCTGGCGCTGTCAGCGCTGTGACCTGGGTTCAATTCCCGGCCAGGGAGCTACCCACATACCAAAATCTAAAAAAAAAAAAAAAAAAAAAAAAAAAAAAAAAAAAAAAAAAAAAAAAAAAAAAAAAAAAAAAAAAAAAAAAAAAATGAAGAATAGTATAACTGAAATTCAGAATGCAATAGAAGGAATCACCAGCAGACTAGATGGAGCAGAGGATTGAATCAGAGAATTGAAAGACAAGATACCGAAAAACATCCGGTCAGAACAGCAAAAAGAAAATAGAATCCAAAAAATGAGGATAGTTTAAGGGTCCTCTGAGACATTAAGTGCAAAATGTACCAGAAAGAGAAGAGAGAAAGCAAGGAATTGAGAAAGTAGTTGAAGAAATAATGACTAAAAACTTCCCTAACCTGATGAAGGAAACAGACATACAAGCTCAGAAAGCACAGAAAGCCCCAAATAAGATACACCCAAATAGGCCCACAACATGACACATTATAATTAAAATGCCAAAGGTTAAAGAGAAGGAGAAAATCCTAAAAGCAGCAAGAGAAAGGCAACTAGTTACTTATAAGGGAGCTCCCATAAGACTGTCTGTCAGCTGATTTCTCAACAGAAACTTTCAGGCCAGAAGGAAGCGGCAGAAAAATATTCAATGTGATGAAAAGCAAGGATCTACAACCAAGGTTACCCAGCAAGGCTAGCATTCAAAATTAAAGGACAAATAAAGAGCTTCTCAGACAAGAAAAAGCTAAAGGAGTTCATCACTACCAAATCAGTATTACAAGGAATGTTAGAAGGACTGCTTTTAAGATGGAAAGAAAAACCAAAATTATGAACAATAAAATGGCAATAGGTACACATCAGCAATTACCTCCAATTTAAATGGATTAAAAGCTCCAATCAAAAGACATGGAGGGTATTGCACTGAGTACAGTGTCAAACAGAGGAAGTCAGATGCAAGTTGACTTCACTTATAGGTGAAAATAAACAAGTAGAACAGGAATAGATTCATAGACACAGAAAACATTTGATTTGTTGACAAATGGGAAGAAGGTGTAGGGGAGGAGTGAAATAAGAGGAAGGGATTGGGAAGTTCAGTTTGGTGGTTACAAAGTAATACTTAAGGGGATACAGAGTGTAACATGGGAATACAGTCAATAATGTTGCAATAATTATGGGTGGTGTCAGATGGTTATTAGATTTGTGGGGGTGATGGGAGGAGGGTGGGTAAAAAAGAGAAAGAAATCAAGAATTACAAATTCATAGTTACAAAATAGTCACAGCGATGTCATATAGTCAATAACATTGTAGTAACTATATATGGTGTCAGATGGGAACTAGATATATTGGAATAAGATTTTGTAAGTTATATAAGTGTCTCATCACTATCCTGTACACCTGCAACCAATATAATATTGTATTTCAAATGTAATTTAAAAAATAAAATTAATTGAGAAAAAAATAGGCAGGCAGGGGCCAGAAGGTGTGGTTTCCATGACTTTTCAGGACAGGTGGTAGATGAGGAATAAACCTATTGCTTCTAGAAAATCCATCTAATACGAAGACATTTTGAACTTTGCCTCTTGTGGTAGGCAGAATTATAGCTTCCCAAAGATGTCTACGTCCTAATCCCCAGAACCTATAATTATGTTAGGTTACACTGCAAGGGGAAAATAAGGGTTGTAGATGGAATTGCGGTTGCTAATGAGCTAGCTGACCTTTAAAATAGAGAGATTATTCTGAATTATCCAGGTGGGCCACTGTAATCAGAAGGATTCTTAGAAGTGGGGAAAGGAGGCAGAAGAGAATCAGTAGAGATGACAGCATAAGAGAAAGAAATGACACTGTTTTTACTCCTTTGAAATACAGACTCTAATCCCAATGATACATAAATGCTGTTACCTGCAGGTGCTGACCCTGAAGGTCCAAGTTCAAAGATGATGCCTGTGCAGGACAAAGGACTCTGTGGAGAATACGACAAGAATTTGTCCAAATGTTTCCAGTTTCATGCAAGATGCCAAGAATGTCAGGATTACCTGTGGAAAGGTAAATAATTTTTAGTTTTTCAGGACTTTACTAGTATTCTGGTCAGAGGTAAAAAATCTCACCTTTACAAACATGGTGCATTTATTTGCTTCCCTTAAGCACTGTGTTTTGTTTGTTTGTTTGTTTTGTGAGCTCATTTCCATCTGGAGGTCCTCAGTTTAGGTTTATTAAACTTCTATTATTCAAAAGCACTTTCCCCCTTTTTAAAATTTCCTCCTTGTTCCTGTGAATTTTTTATGGTAAAGACCAAACACTAATGTGTACAAAAGAGAACTATGAACAAATTAGGGTAACCCTGGTCTTCTTACTGGGGAAAAAAAAGAAAGAAAGGAAAAAGAAAACAAGAAAACCCATCCATGAAGACAATCTTCCCATCGCATAAGCAAAGTTTAGCCAAGTGAGCTTTTTTTGGAAAGTAGCATTAACTTTTTCCAGTTGCTGGGTTAATTACTAACTGGTATTTAAATACAAAAAGAGGTTTCTCCCTGCAAGCCCCAGGCTGACTTCGCCCTCCCAGATCTGACAAAGCGTGGCCTCTGTTGCTTCCCCAAGTGAGAAATGCTTCTCTCCACCGCCCTCTTCCCGCTTTTCTACCTCTCTCCCCCCATCTTCCATAACTAAAGTTGCTCCTCCCTTGTACTAGGGCCTGTAAGCACATTTTCCTACAAAACCCAAAAAGACCTTTTGATTCTCATGCTTCTCTTTTTCACCTCACCAAAGCCCTAAAGGAAGGAAAGTCTAAAGAAGTGTGTCTAAGGCAGTGGTTCTCAACTTTCCTAATGCCACGACCCTTTAATACAGTTCCTCATGGTGTGGTGACCCCCATAAAGTTATTTTCGTTGCTACTTCATAACTGTAATGTTGCTACTGTTATGAATCGTAATGTAAATATCTAATATGTGTTTTCCGATGGTCTTAGGCGACCCCTGTGAAAGGGTCGTTCGACCCCCAAAGGGGTCACGACCCACAGGTTGAGAACCGTTGGTCTAAGGGCTTGAAGTAGGAAGTAGTATAAAAACTGGACAATTTTATTAGAGCGGATGAGGGTCTTATTTCTACTAAATTGCTAACTGGGTGACTCTCTGCACCTGTTTCATCATTTGGAAAATGGGATTAATGTATCTATTTCATATAGGTGTTCTGAGGACTAAATGAAATGTCTGAAGTATTAATGATTCTCATTATTCAAGTTTGTTTTTTAAGTCACTGTTGTAAGGTTGCATACAAAAACAGAACTTTTTATAATAGAAAAATATACACTAATGTAATAATCACTTACAAAAATAGTCCTACTCAGAACCTAAAAAACAAAATAAACAAAAAATAAAACAGAAACAAATTAATTGATCCAGAGAACATTTTGATGGTTACCAGATGGAAGCGGGCTGGGGAGATGAGTGATAAAGGGGGATTGAGATGTACAAACCACCAGCTATAAAAGCAGTCACAGGATGTAAAGTACAGTATAGGGAATAGTCAATAATATTGTCTTAAGTATGTATGGTGCCAGATGGGTACTAGACTTACAGGGTGATCACTTCATAAGGTGTATGAATGTCTAATAACCATGTTGTACACCTGAAATTAATATACTGAGGGTGCCAAAAACATGTGCACACATTTTAAGAGATGTTATCTATGTATTACTTTTTGAACTTGAATTACTGTAGCAAGGTGTAGTATGACACTCGCTCAAAAGATGGCATTAATCAAATGAATGCTCACCTCACCATGAGACAGGCAGGACAGTCAACGAAAATGGCGGAATCATGGTCGTCATTCAAGGAGCACAAGACCATTTTGAAGTGGTATTTGAAATTCGAGAATGTTGTTTGAATTTCCTCCATGTTCTTCTGACTTAACACCCCTTGACTTCTACCTATGGGGGACCTTAAAGATGTGGTGTCCCATAGAAAACCAGCTACACTGGTGGTACTTTAGGAAGAAATTGAAATAGCATGTGCAGCGATACAAGTGGACACTTTGGTCACCGTTGCTCAAGCAGTGGTTCACCATAATTAGAAGCATCTGGACACCGATGGTAATTGCAGAAATCAAATGTGACTTGTATTCGTCTTTTGTTATTGGTCTATATTGAGTATTACAATTTTAATAGTTTTTTCCTTTCTTACAATGTGTGTGCATATTTTTGGCACCCTCTGTATATTGTATGTCAACTGTAATTTAAAATTTGTGAAAAAAATGGTCCCACTCAAACATCACATTATTAACTTCCTTTCATCCAGTTAGAAGCTTTGATGAATAATCTCCTGATTGTCATAAGGTAATTCAGGAGATGAGAGGAGAGGGAATCAGAGGAAGGTGGTCAACAGGTACGAACGTCCAGTTATAAGATATGTAAATATTAAGGATGTAATGTACAGCATGATGACTATAGTTAACATTGCTATATGTTATATATGAAAGTTGTTAATAGAGTAAATCCTAAGAGTTCTAATCATAGGAGAAATTTTTTCCCTTTTTTTTACTGTATCTATATGAGATGATGGATGTTAACTGAACTTATTGTGGGAAATGATTTCACAATATATGTAAATCAAGCTATCATGCTGTACATCTTAAACTTAAATAGTGCTGTAGGTGGGCTGTATCCAGAAAGCATCCAGCCATGCAATATGAAAAATAGAGGCATTTATGGCTGGATATTTTCCAGACAGCCCTCATATATCAATTATAACTGAGAAAAAGATAATACAGAAGAGATCAGATAATGTAGTATAAATGCATCAGATAATCAGTATACATCAGATAATGCATCAGATACAGTATCCAGCAGATAACACAGTATACATGCAACGTAAGTGCTGCAAAAGTAAAACATAAAAAAAGAATGCCCTAATATGCTCCCATACAATTTAAAACTTTTTTATAAAATGTATTTAATTGTGAATATGTAAAGAATAAAATAAAATCGTGTGCCTACTACCTAGATTAAGATATAAAACATTACGAAAACAGGTGAAGTACCCACTGTGTCCCTTCTACATCATACCCCCTTTATCTCTAAAAGGAAACTGCTATTTTGAATATATTATTTCCTTGCATTTCTTTATCTTTTTATTATGTTTATATATAGCACAAACATACATAGCAATGTTTTACATTTTTCTTTTTATATTGTCAAAGTATAATGTTTAAGCTTTAAAATACGATATACAAATATAAAATGAGCACATCCAGATTAATTTATCCTATTAATGAGAGCACCAGCAAAGTGTTCAAGTTGTTTCAGAAGAGTATAGGAGACACTGAAGTATTTACAGTAAAAAATAGACAATGTTGAAGTAAGATTGCAAAATTAGATATAAAATTAGCTAATGTACTAAAGGGTAATAAAACTAACTTTTGCAGTTATGTTTTCATTGGGTCAAAATAATTTACATTTCCACTGGACAAAAATTATTTGCAACATTGTGATCTATAATTTAGATCTAACTGCATAGAGTCTGGCCCTAATCAACAGTGAATAGTAGTAAATCCAACAAGGATCATTTTCCTAGGAAATTATGTAATCTTTGGGTGGACTTCTTAGATAATGCTTTATATCACATTGCAAGGACCTGCAGCCATTCTTTTGCCTTATTTCCAAGTTTTGGACAGTTTTCCTTAACAACACAAATGTTATTGCTTATGTATTATTTTGCAACTTGGCTTTTTACTCAGTACAGTTTGTGAAATTTAATCATGTGAATACCTATTGTTCTAATTCATTACTTCATTGTCATATGTCAGTGTGATGTAAGCACATCACAATTTATTTATTCATTCTCTTGATGATGTACATTTAAGTTGCTTCCAATGTTTTGCCATTACCAATAACTCTCATACATTTTGTCAAATAATGACTTTGCCTCTTCAAATATTTTTTGTTCTAAGACTAAGCACATAGTTATTAATTATAATTTTGTTATTTGGTAAATATAAGATAAATGAAATCTTTTCAAAAACATAATAAATCATTTTATTCACTATTTACTATGCATTTTTGATCCCAGTTTTAAATGGCTCTTTTCCTCTTTTTCCATACCAATTACTGGTACTGGAGATAGGAGTATACACCCAAATTCAAAATAGTAGATTCCTTTGGGAGGGACAGAATTGTGATGTGGAAGGGGCACAGTGCGATCTTCATCTGTTTGGGTAATATTTTATTTTTCAATATAGATGGTCAGTTCATGGGATTTATAGTTAGGAATTTCTGTCTCTGGCCCAGTTTCTGTTACATAAGACCATGTATTATCAATTAAACTGGATCTCTTTTGAAAGTGATATAGACAATAACAATTACTCAAGAACAACAGGCATTAACTAGGGACTCTCACAGACAGAAGGGGTCATATGTACAGTAGATTAAAAACAAAATGGCCATAATATTTTGCAGTTCCTCCCATCAAGAGATGAAGTCTGTTTTTCTGAACTGTGAATCTGAGCTTGGCTATGTGTCTGTTCTTAGCCAATGAGACATTGGCAATGTGACCAAAGTGGAGCCCTGAAATGTGCTTATAAATCAAGGCTTGCCCTTTCTTGCTGTCACAAAGCCCAGGCTAATCTTTTGGAAGATGAGAGGCCCCTGTTATCCCAGCTGAGGCCTCCCAAATCTGAATGACGCCATCATCCTAGACCATCAGGCCCAGTGGAGCTGGCTCAGACACAAGTCCAACCAGTGAACAAAAACATGAGAAAGAATAAATATTTGTTGTTAGTTATACAGCAAAAGCTAATGGATACATTTTGTTATACTTCATAAAAGATACCTGCAAAGTATGGGTTTTCTTCCTTCCTTCTCTTGAAACATTTATTCTTACATCTATAGGGTGACTAAAAAATGCCTTAAGGTGCTATGGGTCCCACTGATCATATGAGTGTATTTTTTAAAATAATACCTTTATTGAGATATGATTGATATACCATAAAGCTCACCCTTTTAAAGTATACAATTCAGTCGCTTTTTAGCATATTCACAAAGTTGTATAACCATCACCAGTATCTAATTCCAGAATTTTCTTTTTATAATTCACTTTTATTGTTAGATTTATTGGGGTGCATCTGTTTCCAGAATATTTTCAGCCCATACTCATTAGCTGTTGCTTCCCCTTCCTCCCACCCACTTCTCCTGTGCAGCCCCTGGGAACAAACCCATTTACACTTAATTTTCTTTTAAGAGTTTTATAAATTTAGTTTTTGCATTTAGGTCTAATACATTAGTTTTTGTATATGGTGTGAAGTAGTTTTTTCTTTTGCAACTGTATATCCAGTTGTCTTAGTTCTACTTATTGGAGACCATCTTTTCTCCCATAACATTGTCTTGGCACTCTTGTTGAAAATCCATCGACAGCAAATGTAAGGGCTTATTTCTGGACTCTTTATTCTATTGCATTGATATACATGTCTGTCCTGTGCCAATACCAGACTGTCTTGATGGTTGTACTTTGTATTAAATTTTGAAATTGGGATATGTGAGTGCTCCAACTTGGTTCTTTTTTTTTTTTCATTTTTATTGTTAGGCTTATTGGGGTGACATCTGTTAGCAAGGATTACATAGGTTTCAGGCATACAATTCTACAGTGCATTGTCAACTTGTTGTATAATAAGTTCACCACCTAATGTGACTTCTCTTTCCATCACCTTATATTTAGCTTCCCCCCTCCTCTCCCACCCCCTCCCCTTTCTCCCCTCCCTAACCCCTTTCGTCCCCAAATAAACATTAAACTATTGATTGTGTCCATGGGTTATTTGTTTCTTCATTTCTTTTTTTCTTTGCTTTCAGTTTTATATTCCGCATATGAGTGAAGTCATACAGTTCTTTGTTTTTTCTGTCTGGCTTATTTCACTAAGCATGATGATCTCCAGGTCCATCCATTTTGTCGCAAATGGCAATATTTCATCTTTTCTTACAGCTGA
>PVJL010020546.1:0-11892 GCA_004026885.1 Lyroderma lyra
TTTTTTTTTTTTGTACAGTGATGTCAATGTAAACACGCAATGAAAAGTTTGCAAAATTAATTGTCAGACTTTGGGCAGGATGTCAGCTCTGATTGTCATTCCAGAAAAAGAGTTCCAAAGTTGCTTTGAAGGGTAGACTAGGCACTGGTGTCGGTGAATAGCTTCCCAAGGGGAGTGTTCAAAGCTGACTATAGTGGTATTGAACAATGAGGTTTGTAGCACTTTTATTAGGATGAGTTCATGAAATTAATTGACCACACACACACACACACACACACACACACACACACACATGCATATATATATATACCCACACAAATAAAACATACAGACACACACACACACACACACACACACACACATGTATGTGTGTATATATGTTTGTGTGTATATATATTATCGTTAAATACACACACACACACACACACATACACACACACTAGCTTTGAGCTCCTATGCTAATGGGTAATTTTTTTTAATTGCAGAATATTCCATGATATGAACAGATCCTCACTCATTTAACTATTTATCTATTGATGACCATTTAAATTTTTGTTTATCTAAATCTTATTCCGAACTTTGCTGAAGTAAAAATTCTTATTTAAGTTTCTGTGTTAATGAACATGCATCAGAATATGAATTTAGGGCACTTCTAAGAATTAAAATTTCTGAATTAAAGAGCATGTGCATTTTAAGTTGATGGATATAAGAAAATCGCCAACCAAGTACTATACAGTTCTAATTTGGGTTACAATATCTGTAATATAAAAATGTGTATTCTGTTCATATTTATCCAGCTTTCTAACATTGACAAAGTGATGGGCTCTCTCTTCTTCCCTGGATGACATTTGATGATGGAAATGATTGGCTTTAAAGGTAATCATTTCATTGGCACTGACCCCTTTATTATTTTCTTTGAAGAAAAGGTTGAATTAGTCCTGGTGAATCTGCATGGTCTTAACACTATAGATGATGGGATTGAGCACAGGAGGCACCAGAAGATAGACATTGGCCAGAAGTAGACCCATAGCAGGTACAGCGTGTTTTGTGAAACGGTGAACCAGAGCCACAATGATCATGGGCACATAGTACACAAGGACTGCATAGATATGTGATACATATGTGTTGAGGGCCTTCTGCCATCCCTCCCCAGAGGTAATTCTCAGCACTGTGTAGAGGATTAGCACATAAGAGATGACAATGAGCAGCGAGTCCAGACCAAAAGTGGAAGTAACGATGCAGAGCCCCAGCTTACTGTTGGGATGAGTGTCCCCACAAGGATATTGGATTAAATCTGAATGAAGTCAATAGGAGTGGGAGAGGACATTGTAGCCACAGAACAGCAGACATTTCAGGAGAAAGGGCAATGGAAACATGAGTATCACCCTCTTTAGTACAAGTGCAACACCAGAACCAGCAATATGGGGCAGGGTCAAGATGGTAGTGTACCACAATGGGTTGTAGATTGCCACAAAGCGGTCAGCAGACATGGCCAGCAGAACTCCTAATTCCATAATGAAAAATGAATGTATGGAGAACGTTTGTAAAAGACAAGATTCAAAGTGTATATCATTGGCACCAAAAAGGAAGATGGCCAGCACAGTGGGCAGTGTAGAAGCAGTGACATGAAGCTCAGCACAGGTCAGCATAGCTAGGTATAGAAACATCAGCTGGTGCTGAGAGGTGGTTTTCTTGATCACTACCAGAATCAAACTATTGCCCACAAGGGCTACAAGATAGATGGAGCAGAATGGGAAGATAAACCAAGGATACAGGGCTTCCAGACCAGGGAGATCAGTCAGCACAAAATATTTTGGGGCAAATTGACTGCAGTTGAACATTTTCCTATACCTGGAGTCTGGGAACTTTGAACCACACAGGTGCCAGGGATACAACCTGGAGTGAGGCACATAAAGGTTAATGGAATATAAGAAGAAACACCAACTATCTCTGCCTAGTGCAATCTGCCAATTTATGTCTCTCCTCTCATCAACGACCAGTTCCATTTGGTCTTTAATACTAAAAAGCTGAGTCATGACATGCAAATAGGCATATGTTCATAGCAAGGGGATATGGTAGAAAACAATCCCCTATACTGATTTCATTTTCTGTATTTGGTAGGAACTGAATGTTTCTCATGCCTCTATCAACAGATGGTATTGTGTTGTTTAAAGAATACATCATTGGAAAGACACTGACATAAAAAAAGCACAATCTATCATTCTATAAATTTCCTTTAAAGCATGTTGGATTTTAAATGACTGATGAGCACAGAGTTTAATAATATAATTATTTCAATATTGGTATAGAATTGCTTAGGAGATAAAGATTATAAATTCCATTCCTGTCACTCCAAGCAGCATCAAAGACTGCTCCCCATTGGAGACACAGAATTACCTAACTTTACCTGAACAAAACATATCTAACATGGGCTAAATTCTCCGTATTTAATTTCACATCCTTGTGGATGAACACTTTGGTTTTTATATGTGGCAGGGAAGAGTGTAGAAAAAAGTCAATGTTATAAAGGTAAATGAAAATAAATATTTGGCCCACTGGAATTCTTATTAATGAAAAGATGTATTCTGCCCATTGGCAAATTTCTCTCATATTGTCAGTCCACATATTGCAGTGTGATTAATCAATGCTTACAGTGTATTTGAGCACAATGAGCTAGAGTTCCAGAGTATGGTACCTCAGACCTTGCTTCTGAAACTGCAAAAATAATTACAACAATTGTTATCCAGGATGTCCCAGGCATCAGTAGTGCTGATGCCTTCTGAAACCCCACTTGAAAAGGAAACCTGAATCTCTTTACATCATCCAAGAGAAGTGTATCTGTTAAGGAAAGAAGCATACCAAGAAGACTCAACTAAGGTGAAACTTCCACACCTAAGGATGGGAAGTCAATTAAAATCTCTGTGTTAGAATAAAATTTAAGAGAGGAAAAAACATTTCTTTCATTAGGTAAAAAAATAAAAAGAAAAACAAACAAACAAAAAGCCAGATCTGTTTCACCACTGGAAACAAACAAAAAAATTATTGTCTAGGGGAAAATGTATCGAAGATGAGGAAGTTGGAGGTATTGGAAGGTGGGATTATAGTTGAATTTCCAAACATGATTTTAAACTTTTGATTTCTACTTTCTAGTGGGCTATTCTTTGAGCTTGACTCTTTAAATCTTTAAATTGAAAATAATCATATATACAATGAATACAATATTATATAAATAACATAATAATGTGTATAAAAGGATCTCGCAAACTGCAATAATCACCAGCTATACGAAAGTAATATTGGCCATTGTGGCAGACATTAGGTCTTGAGTGAAGACCCACTTCTCAGGGATAAACAGTGATAATATAAGGGTTCCTTTATTTGGAACCACTTAGGCTATGGATACTTTAAGCTTGATCTTCTTTCTAATTAATATTTGAGGCATATGGTCCCTATCAAGTCACCCCTTCCATGTCTCAAGGTACCATATTATTAATAATCAACTCAAAATAATTTACTTTCTTAAGATTTTGATATATTTTAAGGCATTTCCTTGGATTACTTAGGGGGCACTATTCATTAATAGTTATGTACCTTGTTTATTATTCCCATATTTCAGGTTACAAATTATGAAATTTCAGAGTACTATGCATGAAAGGTATGACTGCAGACTCTAGTTTAGATTGCCAGAGTTGAAATCCTGGCTCAGTCACTTGTTCTCTGGCTTTCCATGTTCTCATCTGTAAAGCAGAGATAATTATAATATGTAGTCCCATAGATTTGTTTTGAGGCTTAAACAAGTTAATGTATATGGAGCAGTTGTCATACAATATACTTTCAATAAACTTTACTAATGTTGGTGAAATAATAATGATAGTAATAATCTTCAATAATCATCAATAATTAAAAGTCAGCATTTCATTTTTATATAATAATTTTTCATTCAGATTTTTCTTTTTCCATTCCTATGGATAATATATATATACATATTGGCAATGAAGCAATTCCTTAATTGCTTAAAATTTTTTAGCTTGAAGATGTCAACTTTGTATCTTTATTCCAACCTTATTATGCTGAGTCATTACAAGTATCTCAAATGCCTTGAAGAAATCATTTGACCATGCTTTCTGATCCATACGAGACACTTCACCTTACACCTATTAAAAAAATTGCTACTTTCCACAAGTTCCTCTGAGATTAAAATAAAATACAAAATGCTTGCATAGGAAATGAGTTACTGTGTAGAACTGTCAGTACTAAGTATCATTTGCCACGTAAACAGAAGATGAAGTTTTAGAGAGAGTATGCTTGCCATGTTACAGGTTGTGGGGAGGAAAAAGTGGTTGGAATTCATCCTATATTTTGTGTTTCTCATCTTCACTGTCTATTGGTGAGTGTGTTATTAATACATTTGGACATTATTAAAAAGTGAAGAAAAAACTGATTCTAAAATACATGGTATTCCTTGGTTGGCACTGTAAAATGGTCTGGTGGAGAGGAAGGTAGTGATATCTATACATCACCCATCAGTTTGAATTAATACAGGAAACAGTGATTTTGTTCTTTGTACCACTATTCAAGATGAAAGAAAAATTCTTTATAATTCATACATGCACCATCTAAGAATGGCACACTTCTAAATATCTATAAAACTCCAGTGTGATTTAACTCCTTAACTCCTCTATAAGTCTTGACACACTATAACTTGCCTTTTCCCTTCTGGTCATTTCTGTTATTTTTGTTTGTTTGTTTTAATTATTGCAGTTTGCTTTTATTTTTTTTCCATTTTCTTACATAAAAACTCTGTCATTCAATTAAAATTTATATTTTCAAACAAATATAAATATTTTAAAACAAGTTCTACCACTGTTTTATAACATCTGGCTCATATGTTAATTTTGTGGTGTCTTTTCTTACTCATGTGTGTGTAATCACTTCATGTAGCAGCCCTGTACAGCATTTCTCTTTAATCTAGTCATTTATATTACTTCTTCTAATTGTCTGCAAGTTCTTTCAATGACCTACAGTCTATATTTTAAGCATATCACCAGGGCTTAATAAAAGGGAAGAGAGGAAAGGGGACAGGGACAGCAGGAAAAACGGTACACACTAATATACAGTGTTATTATTTTCAACTACATGTTTGGGGAGAAAAGTTCTTCATCTTGTTTTATCAAATGAAAGTTTCTTTGAGGACAGAAAATAATATGGTATTCTTTTATTGTATCTGAGGAATTGTTATTATAGGAAGTCAGAGATTGACACTAATGCATAAGATGTGGGAGATACGTGGGAGATAAGAGGAATAAGTGGAAAATAAAAGGAGAAGTTAAAGTCTGATATTTGGTTGAGAAAAAGGCAAGTAAAAATTATCAGAAAATAAAATAAAATGCATTGATTTAGTATCATGAATCAGGCACTTTGGACAGGTGTCCTGTGTGTGTTATCTCTGTACACATCATCTTATTTACCGTCAACATACTCAAAATGACCTAGCCATATCCATTTTATAACTTGGGAGAGTGAGAAGTTGGCACTTTATGTGACTTGCCAAAGTCCAGTGGCAAATTCAAGTTAAAGTTAGGAGAGAAAGGGAGCCTGAAAAAAGCCATGCAAGGAAGCCAGTGAGAACATGAGATTGAGTAGAGATGAGGCTGAGCCATTCAGAGAGGGAAATGAGGTATGAGTGAAAAGTGTAGATCATCATTGAGTTGGGATTAAAAATTACCAGGTCCTAAAGGTTATGTAGCTCTCAGCATGGGACAGTGGGGACAAGACCTATTTGTATGGAAGGTGAAGGAGAGGGGAGTAAATAGGCTAAAGAAATAAAGATAGATTTAGAAACAATTAAATATCTAGTTTAAAAAGAACTGGATTTGGGAACAAAATGGAGGCTTCTCTTTCTCATTTTCTCTTAACAAACAGAAAAGATGAGTAAAATAGATCCCAAGTGTTTCTTAGCCATAACAAAACTTTCTGGATACAGTAAGTCTGTGTCTTCCAGGGAGAAGCAGTCTTTCATGACAAGAGAAAAAAATAACAAAATATGTGCTGGAAATGAGCTGTATCTCAGAATAAAACCCCTTGGTTCATCTCACCTGAACAGATTTTCTATCCTCCTGATCCCATAGGCTGGACTTCTGGGCAATCTCCACTCCTCTATGAGGGACTACCTGCTCTTCAATGTATTTGGTCTCAGGCCTGGTCTCCAGTTCTCTATGTGGAGTCAGGAGCTGACTGGTCTTTTTATTTATCATGACTCTGGAACTAGCCCTTCCCTTCCTCCAACTTTGCCAGTCAATCCCATGGGAGACGTAGACAAACCAGCCTGAGAAGAACATGCTGCTATTAGGCCTGCAGGAATAACTAGGTCAAAAGCAGAGTATGCCAAGAGATTTTCTCTGGGGAACAATAAGTAAAAGTCTGAGAAAACACAGAACAAGATGATGCAGGTGTGTGTGTATATATATGTAAATGTCTGTGTGAGCTTGCTTTTAGTTACATATGAAAAATGTGTGACTTTATGTAAATGTGTAAATAAACACATGCATATGCATGCATGTGTGTGCAAGTATTTGCATAACCATGCTCCATCATGTAGAATTGTTTCCAAGTTTGCAATACTCTATGATCATGCATATTTTCCCACAAATACATTTACCATTTAATGTATAATCATGTAGGTATAATGTATAATCATGAGCAATTTCCTTGAGTTAATTAAAAATCCTCAGATCTAAGTAAAAGATTTAATTGAGTCTATATTTACATTTGTGTATGGCATACATGTATTGTATTTCTTTATATGCATCTGTACTTGTATAATATATATCTGTTTGAAGATCTAAAATACTGTGTTAATTGTTTTATATCCTAAACATTAATGGTCAAGGATATTTCAGTGTCTTACGGGTATAAGCAGAAATTACCTTGTGTTGAAACTGGTAAAGTATGATATAAAGAAGTCTTTGAACTTTCACCTTTTAGTGGGATTTCAGCGTTGTTTCCTGAGTTTAGTGACTCAAAGACACACCACTGTCATTTACCATCTACAGATTTGACACACTCTCATCTCAATATTTCCCACTTTAGTTATAATCCAGGCTTTTATGTTTCTTGGGGCTAACTTTTCCCTGTTGTTTTGGCTCTGAGAAAGCAGGAAGTTCATTCACTGTGTCACCGTAGCTCAGAGTCCAGGTCATGTTGTACCTTGTGTTGTACTTTGCTGAATCATCCACAGAACTGAAAGTTAAAGCACCTGATTTCACTATCTGTTTTCTTTCTTTGATTTTACTTTTTATTATGAATGTATGAATAGATTTTCAACTTGTTTTCTCTCCTTAAAAATGGGAATAATTCTATTTTCTTCAAAGGAAAAGAAGATAATTTAATGTGAAATCTTAATTGAAAAAAAAAGAAGGCACTCAAATATTATTTGTCCTTCTTAATCACATTCAGAATCCCACTACCAAAGAAATCATTCCTAGCTACCTTTAAAATTATTCCTTGGCCTTCTGAAATCTCCTTTTTCTCTTGCCCTCATCTCTGGTCCACCTTTGAGATCTTGTTTTGGACCAGACACTGACTGTGCTAGTGGCCTCCTCAACTAACAGTCTGAGATCTAGTCCTAACTCCATTTTCCATACATGATTATCTCACCTAGCCTCCTATGAGCTAGATTTCCCACATTCAGATAAGGCAGGTCTTTGTAGCCAGCGTTTCCAAGGTGATTCTCTCATTTTAAGCCCCTCAGTTACTCCTGTATCTTGAATTACCATCAAATCATTAAAAACCCAGGTGTGTAAAACTCTTACGGCAGTGTCCTCAATCAAGTTGAGTAGGATCCCTGACCTAGTCTCATTGCCAGGAGAAATGCTTGTGGACTTTTTTAACATCAGCCATCTAGCTTGATAGAAGTATCATACTTCTCATTGCTTTTATAAACCTTGTGTTATTTGTGATTTCTTTTTTCAAAGGTTAGGGGTGATGGCTAAGCAACTATATTAGAATGAGGAAGTCTTTTGGCATAGTAAATACATGCTCTGCACTCAGGTTTTCTAATAAACTATAGAGGTAAAGTTTCCTGGTTCTCCTCCATAGCCACCTCAACTTGAACCTTGAGAAGAATTCCATTCTATTTACCTGAAAGTAATAGAGATTAAGTGATCTCTGTTTAATAACAGCTTAGATGTGTATCATACTTATGTTTCAGCTACAGCTTTGAGTCCTATCTTGAGTCTATCCTCCTACCTTATGTAAACATAACAATCTGCTAAACAAGAATTAGGACATATGTTTTGTAAATGGGAATCAAGAGAGGATAAATGTGTCATGGGCAAAACTTGGGTTGAGAGCTGAGTCAGGGGGGGATCACCAAGATGGTGGTATGAGAGGAGACTCCTGAAACCTCTCCTAGAAAATACAACAGATATAAAAACAAAAGTCTGGGAAGTTCTAGCCATAGTAGTAAGACTAGGAAAACAAATAAAAGCCATCCAACTGGGAAAATAAGTAAAACTATCATTTGCAGATGACATGATACTGTACATAGAGAATCCAAAAATTCAACCCCAAAATTATTGAAATTGAAAAATGAATTTAGTAAAGTATCAAAATATAAAATCAATATACAGAAATCAGTTGCATTCTTATACATCAATAACAAACTAACAGAAGGAGAAATTAAGAAATCAATTCCATTTATACTTGTATAAAAATTACCTAGGAATAAATTTAACCAAGGAAGTAAAAGACCTGTCCTCAGAAAATTATAAGACACTGAAGACAGAAGTCAAAGAAGACACAGATAAATGGAAATATACCATGCTCACAGATAGGAAGAATATATTTAAATATTATATATTTAAAATTTTTATAGTAGCCAAAGCAATCTATAGTGTCAATGCAATTCCCATCAAAATACCAAAGGTATGGAACCATAAAAGACCTGGAATAGCCATAGCAGCCCTAAGAAAAAAGAACAAACATGCTACCAGACATCAAATTATATTACAATGCCATAGTTATCAACAGCATGGTATTGGCATAACAACAGACACATACATCAATTGAACAGAAAAGAGAGCCCAGAAATAAATCTATGCCTACATGGCCAACTATTCTGCAATAAATAAAGCAAGAACTTGCATTGGGTTAAAGACATTCTTTTCAAAAAATGGTGCTGGAAAAATTGCAACGCTAAATGCAAAAAAAAAAAAGTGATATTGCACAATCTTCACACCATATACAAAAATAAACTCAAAATGAATTAGACCTAAATATAAGACCTGAAACCATAAAACTCCTAGAAGAAATTTAAGAAGTGACTTCTCAGATATTATCCTTAGCAATACTTTCTATGATATTACTCTTTAGGCAAAGAAAACAAAGAAAAAATAAACAAATGGGACTACATCAGACTAAAAAGGTTTTTTTGTTTGTTTGTTTTGGTTTGGTTTGTTTTGCTTTGTCCTACAGAATGGAAGAAAATACTCACCAATGAGGAAACTGACAGAGTTAATATCCAAAATTTATAAGAAACTCATAAAACTCAACAACAGCAACAACAACAAAAAAACCAAACAAACTATTAAAAAATGGACAGAAGACCTGAATAGACATTTCTCCAGAGGGGACATACAGATGGCCCATAGACATATGAAAAGATGTTCCACATCATTAATCAACAGAGAAATGCAAATAAAATCACAATGAGATACCACCTCACTGTTGTCAGAATGGCTTTCATCAATAAATCAGTCAACAACAAATGTTGGCAAGGATGTGGAGAAAAGGGAACTTTTTTACACTGCTGGTGGGACTGCAAATTTGTCCAACCACTGTGGATAACAGTGTGGAGGTTCCTCAAAAAATTAAAAATGGAGCTACCTTATGATTTGGCAATTCTGCTCCTGGGTATTTATCCAAAAAAACCCATAACACTAATTCAAAAAAATATATGCACCCCTATGTTTATTGCAGCATTATTCACAATAGCCAAAGTATGGAAACAACCTAAATCTCCATCAATGAATGATTGGATAAGGAAGCTGTGGTACATGTACACAATGGAGTATTACTCAGCCATAAAGAAGAATTAAATCTTACCTTTCGCAACAATGTGGATGGAACTTGAAGATATCATGCTAAGTGAAATTAGTCAGACTGAGAAAGACAAATACCATAAGATCTCACTTATATGTAGAATCTAAATGACAGAATAAATGAACAATCAAAATAGAAAAAAATAAAACCAAAAAACTCAATTCAAAAAGGGACAGATCATCAACTAAGTGATATAACAAGACAGAAGAGTCCAAGAACTACAGGATTCCACTCATACGTAGAACATAAAATTGAAAACAACAACAAAACAAAACTCATGGACATAGTCAATAGTTTAGTAGTTATTTAGTCAAATTGTTATATGTCAATAGTCAAATAGTTATTTGAGGGCAAGGCAAAAGGCCCAGGCCAGATGGTCTCACCAATAAATTTTACCAATCATTTAAAGAAGAATTAACGCCTGTCCTCCTCAGACTGTTCCAAAATTTGAGGATGAAGAAATACTTTCTGAGTCATTCTACAAGGCCAACATTACTCTTAATACCAAAGCCTGGTAAAGAGAACACAAAAAAAAAACTATTGACCAATATCTCTGATAAACTCAGATGCAGAAAAAATATTAGCAAATAGAATACAACAATGCATCAAAAAGATTACACACCATGATCAAGTGGGATTCATCTCTGGAGCACAAGGTTCAACACATGAAGATCAGTCAATGTGATACACCACATAAATATGAAAGATGAAAACCATATGATCATATCAATTGATGCAGAGAAAGCATTTTACAAGATACAACATCCACTTATCATCAAAACATTGAAAAAACTGGGTGTAGAAGGAAAGTACCTCAATATAATAAAGCCCGTTTATGAGAAACCCTCAGCTAATATCATACTGAATGGGAAAAAGTTGAAGCTCATTCCTCTAAAATCAGGAATAAGACAGACATGTCCCCTGTCTCCATTGTTATTCATTGTAGTACTGGAAGTTCAAGCCAGAGCAATCAGGTAAGAGAAAGGAATAAAAGGTATCCAAATTGGGAGAGAATGAGTAGAACTGTCACTATTTGCATATGACATGGTTCTTTATATAGAAAATCCCAAAGGCTCCACTAGAAAACTATGAGAAATAATAAATACAGTAAAGTCACAGGATATGAAATCAACGTACAAAAATCACAGCATTCCTATATACAAACAATGAATCTTCAAAAAAATAAATGAGAGAATCAATACCTTTTGAAATCACACCCAAAGGTATAAAATACCTGGGAATTAACAAAGAACCTGACAGACTTATACATGGGAAACTATAAGACACTTTTGCAAGAAATTGAAGAGGACACAAAGAAATTAAGGTATTCCATGTTCATGAATAGGAAGACTTAACATTGTTAAAATGGCCACATTAGCCCAAGGAATTTACAGATTTAATGCAATTCTCATCAAAATCTCACAAACATAATTTTTCAAAATGGATATAAAAATAATCAGATTTGTATGGAACACAAAAGACCCTGAATCACCAATGCAATTCTACATAAAAAAAAATAAGGCTAATGGTATCATGCTCCCTGATTACACTTTATACTGCAAAGCAGCAATAATCAAAACAGCTTGATATTGGCAGAAAAACAAACACACAGAACAATGGAACAGAATTGAAAACCCAGAAGAAAATCCACAAATACATGATCAAATAATTTTTGATAAAGGAGCAAAAAATATGCAATGGGGAAAAGACAGCCTCTTCAATAGGTGGTGCTGGGAAAGCTGGAAAAACACAAAATAATGAATCTGAGCTGTGAACTGTCACCATGTACTA
>PVJL010020547.1:0-11882 GCA_004026885.1 Lyroderma lyra
ATTTCCCAGCTGCTCGGGGGCTCAGCTGCACGGATGGCAGGTCGCAGCCCCGGTGACCTGGGGGCGCCCGTGTGTCCCCTTGCAGATGGTGCACAAGGCCGTGGTGGAGGTGGACGAGTCGGGCACCAGGGCGGCCGCGGCCACGGGCGTGGTCTTCGCGTTCAGGTCAGCCCGGGTGGGGTCCCCGAAGATCGTCTTCAACAGGCCCTTCCTGATGGCCGTCGTGGAGGGCGCGGAGACTGTCCTGTTTCTCGGCAAAGTGGCCCGCCCCCAGGCTGGGGACTCCTAGAAGGCCACCTGGCTGCGGCGAGCTGGCGGGCTGAGATGACGCGTGAGGCTCCCGCACACAATCCTAGTGACACACTGATCACGGCTGCTTTTCACACACGCGAGACTCGGGGGCCCGGAGGGACCCGGGGGAACGCCCGGTCCTGCCCCCCCGCAGGGAGCCCAGCGCCGACGCACAGAGAGCTTAGTTGACGTGCCCAAGGCCACACAGCGCGCGAGTCCCAGAAAGGAGCCCCCGCCCGGCCCCCCGCGTCCCGGCTGCGTCGTCCGGTCGGCATTCCCACCGGGAAGGGGCTTTCGGAGCCCGGCCCCCCGCCCCGGGCAGCGCCAGCTCTCAGTCCGCCGGGGGTGAGGGGGCATGCCGGAATGGGGACCGGCTGTGTGACGAGGGGTGACTGCCCCGCGTGCACACGGAAGGGTCAGGTCCAGCACTGACGGGCGTTGCCTGTCCATCACAGGTGCCGTCGGCACATGAAGGGCCACGCCCCCTTTAGGAGGGGAAGGTGGACAGCAGGGTGGCCGGGGCCCCTCACGGGCTGCACCATCCTGGGCGACGTGACAGTCTCCTGGGCTGGGCGGGCAGGGGGCAGGGCTGCCGAGAGCCAGCTGAGGACGCCGAGGGGTAGCCGTGACTTGTAGTGCCAGCCGTACGAATAAAGCCTTTTGCAAACACTGGGTGTCATCGTCCGTGTGCACGCAGCCCTGGGGGTGGTGACATTAAGGGGCCATCACGCTCCAGGGTACACGCTAGGCCCTTCACCGGGCCGTCGCCCTCACACCTCGCCCCCGTGTGACGGATGGGGACGGGGGCTTGCAGAGAGTGGACGACACCCCCAGGCGGCTGGTCGGGGGCGGAGGCGGGATCCGACCCCATCGGGGCCTCGGGCCCGCACGCAGGGGGGACCCGACCAGGAAACCGGTCGGAGGCGGTGGGCCCAGGCAGCCTCGCCCTCCTGTACCACCAGCACCGTGTCCCCTTGTCTGCCACACGGTGGTGAGTAAGCCGGTCTCCACCGGCCCCCAAGCAGCTGGCCCCCCGAAGGCCTGCCCTCCCCGGCCTGCATGGCCCTAGCGAGCCCTCCGGGGGGCAGCCCCCCGCTCTGACCCGAGTCCGGGCCGTGTCACGCAGAAGGGCGCCCCTCAGCACCAGCGGGACTGGAACCCCAAGCTGTGGCCATGCCCCCAGGTACTGAGGGGACGCCTTGCACCTGAGTGAACCCCCAGCACCCCCACATGGGGCGTCAGTCGTGCCCGATTTCCGGGGGGCAGCGTACGTGCTGGCCCAGGGCCCCCAGCGGGTGAGAGGGAGGCCGGGCGCGGGGACGCGGGGGCACGTGGGCCGGCTGGTGGTCGGTGTCCGGGGCTCGCGCTCAGGGCCGCCCTTCGGGCTGGGGCCCCTCGTGGGCTCGGCCCCGCTCGGGCCGCCTTGTGCAACGCCCCCCGTTTGGCAGGTCCGCGCTCCCTGTTTGCCCGGCCGGGCCAAGGTGGCGGAGGCTCCGCGTGGGTGACGTGTGTGCGGCGGCCAGGGGCCAGCGCTGCTTCAGGTTCACGGGGGCGAGTGGTCACTCCGTGTGCGAGCGGGGGTGGGGGCTCCGGGGGCCCCTCGGGAGCCGGGGCTCCGCGTCACGCGCTGCAGCGTCCTGCCGGTGTCCTCGCGGGCCGTGGCACTCACCTGCCACACGCTCCTGGGGTGAACCAAAGAGTGGGGGGAGAGGGAGGGGACCCCGGGGGTCCGGAAAGGCCTCGCGGAGCAGGCGGCCCTGAGCTGCCCTTGAGAGACACGTAGGACCTGGACGGACAGCAGATGTGGGGGCGGCTGCGGCTCGTGGTGCTGACAGAGCTCGGGGTGCGGGGGAGGCCACAGCGTCCGTGGTCACGGCTGTCCGCCCGTCTGAAATGGGTTTCGGGTACAAAGGTCATTTTTCAGTCACGTGTTTAAAAGCAGAGGACGGACGGGGGGCCCAACGGGGAGCCGGAAGCCAGAGAAGAATGAGAACGGGTGCCAGAGAGGCACGTGGGGAGCCGCGCCGCCAGGCGTCCAGAGGGAGCGCCGCGCTGGTGGCCCGGGGACCGAGACCCGAGGGACGAGCAGGACCGAGCCGTGTCACCGGTTGTGTCCTCGACGCTTGAGTGTGCGTTTCCCCAAATCGGGGTGAGGTGGCCCCTCTTCGTCCAGCAGGGCCCGGCTCAGAGGCAACGGAAACGGGGAGCGGCCTCGCCCCTGCGCAGCGCGGCTCAGTGGGGAGCAGGGTGACACGCACACTCGGGGCTCCCGCCCGGAACCCCAAACGCTTGAGCCCAGGGCCTGCGACAAGCGCCCGCGGGATCCAGACGCACACGCAGGTGGCTGCCTCGCCACTGTCACAGCCCTGTCACCGTGCTCCTGCCACAGTCCCTGTGGGGGCAGGGGTATCGCATTCAGGGGTGCCGCCTCCCAGCCTGGGGGACCGAGGACGCTTGTCCTCCAGGGGCCGAGAGGGCCGCGTGCGCGTTGCTCCCAGGCACTTCCCCAGCTCATCACCACGGGAGCCAGGGACCGAGCACACCAGCCCAGGCGCTTCCGCAGGAGCCGGCGGGAGGACCCTCGCTCTGTGCAGCCTCCCGGACCCCGGCGGGCCCATCTCGGGGCTCCCCCCGCCCCTGGCCCCCCGTCATTTTCCACACCATCCAGTTACCATCCCCCATCTCTGCACCCCCAGTGCCGGCAGGGGCCTCGGCTCTCCACGAATGTTGGATGAACAAATGGGGGGCCGAAGTGAGGGAAGGTTCCAGAACACTCCAGGCCCCTGCAAGTCCTCAGGGCACTGCCTAAGTGTCCCCTGCTGCTTGCACGTCGGCCCCCCAAATACACGGCCTGAGCATGCCCGGTGGCGGGCTGGCTGATGACATAAAGGGTGCCCGGTGGATACGGACCCCAGGTAAAGCAACCGGTGGTCAGCGTGCGTGTCCCCGAATTGCACTGCGTGATTTTTCGCCAAATGTGGCAGCTCTACCTGTAGGTAGGGGACAAGGATGGACAAGAAGCTGCTGCCCCGATGGCCGGCAGGCAACAGCCCCTGCTGCAGAGAGCAGGGCGCGTCAGTCACGGGGACAGTCGTGCAGGCTGCCTGCTGCCGTGGGGACAGGGTCCACCCAGCACCAGGGCCAGGGCGCCCCGAGGGCCACCGTGGGGACAGGGTCCACCCAGCACCAGGGCCAGGGCGCCCCGAGGGCCACCGTGGGGACAGGGTCCACCCAGCACCAGGGCCAGGGCGCCCCGAGGGGCACAGGGCGGGTCCCCGTGATTACAGCAACCTGACTCCGGAGATGGGACCGAGGCCCCTTTGTTGGTAGAGGGACTTGACACCCTCCCTCCTCCTGCCACAGGCTGAGGGCCTGGTGGGCTCCGTGGGGACAGCTCCGCTGCGGGGACAGCGCCGCTGCGGGGAATGTGCTGGTGTCCCTGCTGCAGCTGGGGAAGGGCCGGGAGGCTGGCGGGGGGCTTCCAGCCGGAGAACACCCTGAGCGACCTGGATTCTTAAAGACCGGCAGGGCGTGGGGGCCAGGCCAGGAGTGTGCGGACAGCTCGGCGGCCACTGCGGCAGGGGACGGGGCCAGCAGCTGGGACCAGAGTGTGGGCAGCAGAGATGGAGGGTAGGGAGTGGGTCCCCTCCCGCAGGAGGAAGCGGGGGCGCGCGGGGCCCCCTTGCAATGGCACCAGGTTAGAGCCCTGCAGCCCCCGGGCCCCCAAGAGCGGAAACACCCGGCTCGCAAGCCGGGGTCCCCTGGCCCCTCCGCAGGCGGGAAGGCCGTGCGAGCAGCACCCCAGGCTGGAGTCAGGGTGCCTCCGAGCTCCCTCCGGGCTGCTCAGGTCTGAGGTGGCCGTGCCTCCGAGGCTGGGGACCCGTCCCCGCAGGGAGTGGCAGCCGTGGCTCCGAGCCGGTGGCCCGCGGGGCTCTGTCTGCCTGAGGCCGGGGCAACGCGCTTCAGCTCCGCCCCCAGTCCCCTCGCTGGTGACCTCGAGCGGCCAAACCTGCGTCAGGCGCAGCGGGGAGAGCTCTCAGCGAGCGGCATGGCCATCACGCCGGGGCCTCTGCGAGGGTGACAGAAGGACGGGCGAATCTGCTTAAAACCCAGGAAGGCTGGAGCGGCACCCGTCTAGGGAGGCCCCGGCGCCTGCGGGCCACCCCGTGTGGAGGTGACCTGCTTCCTTACGCAGCGGCCACCTGCTCACTGCCCTCCCCAGGCCGCGGGAGCCGCGGGCAGGAGCTGCAGGGCCGGTGCTCCCGGCTCAGCGTCTGGGGAGCTTGTGGACGCGCCGTGGGGCTGCCGTCCCCGAACCCCACAGGCGCCAGGTCCTCGGACGAGGAGCTCTTCGTGGGGCCGCTCAGACCCGGCTTCTCGTGAAGTGAGAGACGGAGGGGGACGGGGTGTGGGGAGGGGGCGCAGGGCAGGAGCCGCCGTGCTCGTGGCATCACCCGGCGCCTTGGAAATAAGACCCCCACCCTCCGCCCCATTGCCCCCATCAGAGGGAAGTCACCACGTCGGTCCGACCCTGGGGGGGGTCACACAGTTCCACGGCCCGGAGTCGGGACCATCAACGATGTGGGGGACACACCTGTAAATGCACTGGCGTGCTGTGACGCCAGAACGCAGCCGAGTGACATCCCCGTGGCAAAACCGGGACACGGGGGCGTGGGGAGGGGGTTCCTGCCCCAGCTGCCAGGAAGAGGCTGAGGCCCAGGAAGTCCAGGAGCGTGGGGGGTCGGCAGCAGGGACGCGGGGACGCCCACTGCCAAGGCCTCCTCGGACACACCCGCCACGCGGGAGGGGGCCGTGCCCCAACGCAGCCGGGGTGACCAGCCGGGTGGCGTGCTCCCGCCAGACACCCCTGCAGGCGCCTCCTGGCCCCGTCGGGGACACGCGTGGGCTGCAGCGCGGCAAACGGGCCCAGATGTGCAGCCAGCACCTCCCCGAGGACCACAGACCAGGTCGGCGCCGACAGCCCACGCGAGGCCGGGTGGTGACGGTGACGGTGACGGTGACGGGCTGCTGTCCCGGTGCTTTTCCCGCCGAGACTCCACCGGCCTGTGAGACGGAAGGCGGGACCTGCTCCGGGCCCTGGGGGGCAGCCAGGAGCTCGCGCCCCCCCCCTCCCGGACCCCCTAAGAAGCGCTGATTGACAACAGCTCAGAGAGGTGAAGTACCTGGCCTGACGCCACCCAGCCCGCGCGTGCTGGCAGAGCCACATGCCGAAGCGGCGAGGGGGGCTCCTCCCGGGACCCCCGGCACCTTCCCTCTCAGCCTCGTCTTCCCCATGGAGGTGGCCCTCCCTCCTCGTTGGGTTCCCGCGGTCTGCCCGCACCCTACCTGACCCCAGAATTACACTCACGTCGCGGCGATCCCAGCCCGAGGGGGGACCCTCCTGTCTCGCCCTCGCCCCCCTCTGCCAGCTCAGCCCCCAGGACTCAGAAGCAGCAACACGACGGTCAAGCTGGCAGAGTCCGCATCAGTCCACTCTGCACGTGTCTGGGGACAGTGAGAGTGACGGTCCCTCAGACGGAGCACCTGCGAGCCCGGACCTGGGCTGAGCACAGGAGGGGTGCCTGTCACCCCCCTGCCTGGGTGCTGCCGGGTTCTCTGAGCCCTGGACATGGGCTCCTGGAGACCTTGGCCCTGACCCCACCGGAGCCAGGATGACCCCTTCCAGCTCTCCTCACCTGCGTCGTGTCGGGTCAGGGGGCCGTGCCCAGTGGCAGTCACAGGTGGGGGGTGGTGCCTGACGGGGCTGAGCTCCCGGTCAGAGGGCACCCCACCCCACAGGAAGGCGAGAGCCTTCCCTGCACAGACCCCCGGGCAACCAGGGCCTCGAAGAAGCCGTGCCCCCGGCCCCTGTACAGGAACTTCACTCCTGACATTGCCACGTTCCCCACGGCCCAGGGACACCGATGTCTTCCTCGCTCGCCGCTCTCTGTCTGTTTTTATTTATTTGTTCTTTTAAGAGCGCGCGTGGGGGGTGGAGGGAGCCTCTTCCCAAGTTGCACCAGCCCCACCCGTACCAGCCGGAGAGAGTCTGGGCAAGTCAGGAGAGGACATGGCGGGTTTCTCCCTTCCTCCCAAACCTCCTTCCTGGGGGCCGGAACTTACCTGGTGATTATACTGAAGGTGAACGGCGGGGACAGATTTTCTTCGACGTCATCAGGACCCAGAGCTGTACAGAGAGCCACCGGTCCTGGCAATGCCAGACCCTGACCATCTAGCTGGTGCTCTGCCTGGGGAGCCCGAAGTGTCTGATGCGCGAGCAACGATGTGACCACCTGTCCGGGACCCGGCGGGAGGCCGGGGCTCCGGGGCAGGTCAGGGAGGGAAGGCAGCGGGTGTTTTAGGGTCAAGAGGCTAGGAGGCAATAAAGGGAGGGAAAGAAAGAGAAGGTTCCAGGGGGGAAGGGCTTCCCTACAGTCATTAGGAGGGGACGATGGGGTGCTGAGGAGGCAGGGGAGCACAGAAACCACCCACACCCCAGCCCTCTGTGGGCATGCATGGCCGGAAGCTCCGCCGTGAGCCTGGGCTGAGAGACCGGAGGGGCTGTGGCGTGTTCCTGGACCCCGTGTGTGCCCGACCGCAGGCCCGCTGGCCGAACTCAGCCACGGTTTGTTTCTGTCTACCTCACACGCTAGGAACGATCATTATTATCATTACAAGATGGCTAGAAAAGAGGGACAAGCAAAGGAGAAGGAAGTGGAGGAGGAGGAGGAGGAGACCATCTGTGGCCTCAGAATCTCCTGTGTTTACTGTCTGTCCCTCCACAGATGAATGGCAGTCCCCGCCTTCCACTAAGGGCAATGGCCCAGAACTACAGGGACGTGGCACCGGGAGCACAGGATCGTCACTTGTTTCGTTGCCTGCTGGATGCCCGGTGCCTGAATGCCTGGCACGTGAAATCACTCCGCAAATATTTGTGGGATAAAAGCAGGAATAAATGAGGAAGTGATGTGCAGGAAGCATGTGGCACTCTACAAAGTCCATGCGGGACGTGGACAAAACTACATGCTGCTTCCAAACCCACTACTCTGGGAGGGGAGCTGGCCTCCTCCCTGGACAAGGCCCTCCATGTGCTCTGGGAAAGCCAAGCTCGGAGGCCCTTCATGCAGAGGTGGACCGTGTCAACCCAGGATGTCCAAGTCCTGTGCAGGGGAGAATAATAATTTTCCTCCACCCTTCTCGGTTGTTGGCTGAGCTCCTCTCCCTTTAATAAGAGACAGATTCACAGGAGAAAAACAAACAGAAGTTTAATAACCTGTATTATTTGCTAGGGAGCCACCTAGGATAGCTGAGTGGTTCCCCAAGATGGCCCAAGCCACCACCTTAAATACCATCTTCAGCTAAAGACAAAAGAAGGTGCTGGGTTTGGAGGGGTGGGCGTGGGGAGGAGCCAGTGATGGGAGGTTCCCAGGAAAAGCAGGGTAATCCAGGAGATGGTTGTTATGCAGATGTAAGTCCTTGCCTTCCCCGTTAACAAGAGTTTCTTGTTCTAAATCCCCATTAACAAGGGGATTTAGTCAATCTGGTTCAGCAAGGAAGTCAATAGAGACTTTGCTTATAAACACAAATGACCCTTACAAAAGGGTAGCCAAGCAGGACGCTTGCTTCTGTTCACCTGTTTAGCCTCTACCGCAGTGCCCCTCAGCTTGTAAGGTGCACACAGAGCTTCTGGGGGCTTATCAGGACCCAGATTCTGAATGAGTAGGTCTGGGACGCGTCTGGAAGGTTTGCCATGCTAACAAGTCCCCCGTTGCCTGTCCCCAAAGCACACCGAGTACAGCAAGGGTGTCCAAGCTCTGTTCCTCGTGGGTAGGGGACTATCTGAAGACACCAGTATGGCTTTAATGTTCTCTTTGCTTCCTTTTGGGGTAGGGGAGGAGATTCAGAAATATGGGGGCGTCCTGTTGACTCGGAGGAGAGAATATTCTCAGGGGGTAGGTGACTCAGAGGCAAACAGGCTCCAGAGATATCGCAGCCTCAGTGGCCTGTAGAGAGATGACCACTCTGAAGAGGAGAAGCCAGTGGATTCTGGAACAGTCTGATAGGAGTTTTACTTCTCTTTTCTGCGCTGTAACTCCCTGATGGTCTCAGCGGGCCCTTCAGAACACTGCCGCGGCCATCCCTGCATGAAGGTTCGTACAGAACCGAAGGAAAGGGCGGCACCAGTGCCTGGGGCAAAGCAGACCAACGGCGACCGGAAGGGCCCAGAGAAGGGGCTGAGATACGGCCAGAGGCACAGTGCACGTGGCCCCGCAGCATCACTCTGGAGCTCCTGGTGACAGGGGGCACCCACGGCGTGTCAGTCCCTTATAAGCATCCTTTAACGGGACTTCGAGGAGGTAGCAAGTGCTCTGCTGTCACATTGGGTGGAGGTTCAGACTAAATTCAGTTTTAAAGGAAACGATGGCTGTCTGGGGGCTGGACAACACTCAGGTAACATGTTGGGGCAAGGCTATTAGACATGTTCAATGTCCACCCCCCTCTTGTCTCTCATGATAACTGACCACCAAAGTTTTAGCTGGGACAACGGCTGCCAAACGTGGAACATTGGCCACACGGCACGGCCTCCCTTGCAGCTAGGTGTGGCCATATGGCCAAGCTCCGGCCGGTGGAACACACGTGGAAATAGCACAGGCACCATTTAGATCACTTCTTTCAAAGGAAAGGGTGTACCCTTCCTATCTCCTCTTGTCCTTCCTGTTGACTGGAGGTGGGCACGGCCATTGGCCATCTGGGACCTGGCAAACACACACCAGGAGTGGCAGGGTGACGGCGTCGAAGGAGCCAGGGTCCCTTACAAGTGGAGACCCCAGCCCAGCCCACTGCCTCCCTCTGGCCTGACACAAGGGAGAAGCCGATGGCCTGGTTTGAGCCACTTCTTCGGGATTCTGTGTGACTTCGGGATTCTGTGTGACTTTGGGATTCTGTGTGACTTCTTCGGGATTCTGTGTGACTTTGGGATTCTGTGTGACTTCGGGATTCTGTGTGACTTCGGGATTCTGTGTGACGTCTTCGGGATTCTGTGTGACTTTGGGATTCTGTGTGACTTCTTCGGGATTCTGTGTGACTTCGGGATTCTGTGTGACTTCGGGATTCTGTGTGACTTTGGGATTCTGTGTGACTTGAAATGCGTATCCAGTTCTACAGTATCTGAAGCCTGAAAGGACATGCCGTGTTTTCACGTGTGCAACGCAGACTTCCTCGTCCAAATTTGTGAGGGAAAAATCGGGGTGCGCACTGTGCGTGGGCAGTCCTAATTCCCTATCTTTGTGAATGTTTTCAATTCTTTCACTTAGAAATCAATAACGATATCCACACGCAGGATAACACCCTTGGAATACGATAATCATTGTTTTACATGACAAGATTTTGTACATAAAATTTCTTGTACCTTGTCTCCGTTCTTGTGCTTTGTCATTATTTGTCACATAAAATTTCTTGTACCATAATATGTGAAAACATAAATGCTAACATTCCTTTAGAATACAAAAAAAAATAACCAAGTACCTAAATGTAAACAAATACAAATTTGAATTACAAACTTGAAATGAAAGATGTTTTTCCTGAAAGTCTGGGCCAAACATGTGGGTGGACACTGCGCCCAGGAGCGCAGTGTCCACGGCAGAACGAGGTGTCATCGCTTCGGGGAGGAGGGGCCCAACGCTGCTTGGCCACCTCCGTGCTTTGTGGTCACTTACCGAGGCCTCTGAAGAGGCAGCACTGTCGGAGCAAAGGAACAGAAGGCCTCTCCCGAGAGCGCTCACGGTTAGCACGACGTCACTTGTCATCCGTACCCGTCCTGCCAGGAAGCGTCACCTGCGTCCTGGAGGGAAGGACATGAAGCTGACGGGGTTTCTAGCACATCGCTGGGGTGACGCCCTGGTGGGTGGTGCCTTCAGCATCCAGGTCAGCCTCGAGCCAAAGCCACTCCCTCCCCACCGGTCGGGGCCCCACTGCGGCTCGTCCGGAGTCGTCACACATGGAGGGTCGTGATTCCCAGGGTTCAAGGGGGCGGGGTCTTCCCCAGGAGCCCAGCGAAGGCCTGGGATTGGTTCAGGCCTCGAGGTCCGGAATGAGGGACAGTCAGCCCTCAGGGTGAACCTGCCGCAGGCCGAAGAGCAGGCCCCAAAGGCAGGCGGCGCCGGAGACCTGCGCCCTCCACATGCTCGGGGCCTCCAGATCCCCACGACCGTCTCTGGGAAGTGGGGAGCGGCGCCTCAAAACGCAAACCAAGCGAGAGGCAGACTGAGCTGCACTGTGAAAGGAGGAAGTGATGTCCCGGAGTCTCTGTACGGAGACTCGCATCTCACACACACACGCGCCTCCACGACCGGTGACATTAAAAATATGACAAACGCCCGCTGGGGTTTTCTCTGGGTGACAGAATGTTGGGAAACATGTTTGCACATCCTTCTCTGCATCTTCTGGGTTTTTCCATGGTCCTCAATGAGTATTCCATAAACGGGGGAAAAACCCAACAGGGTTTTATTATTTTTTTTTAAAGACAACAGTCAGGGATAGTGTTCAACGTCGCTGTTTGTGTTTTCTGGGTTTTTCCATGCTCCTCAATGAGCGTTTCATAAGCCACAGCACGTTAACAAGGGAAAGGCTGGGTTTGCCTCGGTTTTTAAGAGACACGCCCTTAGCTGTTTCTGCAACTGGGTGACCCCAGCAGCCCTAGGAAGTCCACCTTCCCAGAAACGGTCACTTGGCCACTTCCAGTCTGAGAAGAGGACACTGGGTTTGCCTCAGGGGGAGGAGTCCTTCGCGGGGATAAATAAGCGCCGGCACTCCAGAAAGCACATCGCTCCGGGCAGGCGGCGGCTGCAGAACCCACACGGGGCACCCAGCGCTCGGCGGCAGGTAACTGGGCGCTGTGCACGCGCGGAGCAACAGGACCCATTTTCCGGGATGGTGCTGGGTGCTGGCCTGGAGCCGTGGGGTGCGTGACAGGAGGGAGGAGGTGGCGAGAGTGCTGGGGACTGCCGTGCTGCCTCCGAAGGCGGTGCTCTCTCCGGGCCTGCCAAGGGGCGGGAGCGAGGGCATCGGGCCATTTCCGCCCCGGACACCTGCATTCTGGTCTGAGCCAGCTGTGGACCCCATTCGGCTGTGTCTCCCCAGCACGACGAGCACTGCCCCGGGGGACAGGAGGGGCCTCCTATCGCCTGGCACAGGGTGCTGCTCTCAGGGTGCTGTGCACAGAGCCACTGCACCGGGCCTCGGGGCAGAGGCCACAGGGTGTCACAGGGGACTGTCCTGGGGCTCCAGGCCCCCTCGGCCAAGCAGACAAGCAGCTGCTCCCCAGCAACCACCGAAAAGACAGCTGCTCAGAAGTAGAGCCGCCCCCTCCCCCCCGCCCAAACAGACGAGCCCTTTTTCTCCAGAAAAAACTGTTTTGGGAAAAAAAAACAAAACAAACCAAAACAACAACTTTAACTTTGTTCCAAAGAAATAGTTACAGTGACCAGACAGTAAACATCTGAGGCAATGGCACTGCCCCTCTGTCCCTGGCCTTGTCCAAAGGTGGTGCACCCCTCCCCCACCATGAGAAATCAGCTCGGAGGCCTCCACCC
>PVJL010020548.1:0-11891 GCA_004026885.1 Lyroderma lyra
TGTTTCCTTATTTATTTTCTGTTTGGTTGATCTGTCCATGGCTGTTAGTGCGGTGTTTATGTCTCCCACAATGATTGTGTATTCATCAGTTTCTCCTTTCAAATCTGTTAGTAGTTTCTTTGTCTATTTTGGTGCATCCTGGTTAGGAGCATATATATTAATTAGTGTCAAGTATAATTGTTGCTGTACTGTGCCTTTTGTCATTATGTAATGTCCATCCTTATCTTTTACTATCCCTTTTAACCTGACTTTTATTTCATTAGGTATAAGTATGGCAATTCCTGCTTTTCTGTGGTCACCATTTGGTTGAAATATTGTTTCCAATCCTTTCACTCTGAGTCTGTGTTTGTGCTAATGTCCGAGGTTGGTTTCGTGGAGAGAGCACATAGGTAGATTCTGTTTTTTAATACAGTCTGCCACTGTGTGTCTTTTTATTGGTGAGTTCGGTCCATTAACATTTAGAGCGATGATTGATATAGGAGGATTTCCTGTGACCATTACTTATTTCCTTTTTTGATTTGTTTTATTTTTGTTTCTTTCCTGTTGCCCCAAATGTGTTCCATTTTTCCTGATGTTTTGTTTCAGGTCGAAGAGACTCTTTCAGTATGTCTTGGAGTGCTGGCCTTGTCCTGGCAAATTCCCAAAACTTCTCTGTGTCTGAGAAGTTCTTTATTCCACCTTCATATCTGAAAAATATTTTACTGGAAAAATTATTCTTGGCTATAAGTTATTCTCTTTTCAGTTTTTGTATATTGGATTTCACCTTCTTCTGGATTGCCGCATTTCTGCTGAGAAATAGGATAACATCCTGATGGGTTTTCCTCTAATTGTTAGAGTTCCTTTTTCCCTGGCTGCCTTGAGAATTCTCTCTTTCTCTCAAGTTTTGGATATCTTAATACCATTTGTCTTGGAGAAGATCTGTCAGGGTCCTTGTTTTCAAGGGACTTGTTTTCTTTTTCTACTTGTGGTTCCAGGTCTTTCCATAGGTTTGGAAAGTTCTCATCTAGAATTTGTTTGAGTGTGCTCTCTGTAGAATGCTCTACCCATTCTTCGATTACTATTATCCTGATGTTGTTTTGTCTCATGGAGTCAGATAGTTCTTGCCGAATTCTTTCAATCCTTTTGCATCTATATCCCCTCCCTTAGTCTTTCTTAGTTGTTTCCATGTTCTGATTTTCAATATCAGTAATTATTTCCTCCATGTGGTTTGCCCTGTTTCCTATGGCATTATTTAGTTTCTCACTTCTTTTATTGTCCTATTTATCTCTCACATTTCTAACTCAATCTTCCTTAGGGTTTGAATTTCTTTGTTAAATCGTTCCTTTTGTTCATGGAGTTTTGATTTACATCATTCATCTCCTTATTTATGTTGTTTAAATCAGCCATGGTGCTCTGCCGGTATGTTTTCATTTCTCTCAGAGCCTTTAGAATGGCTACTTGAAGTTCTCTGTCACTTATGCCAGAAAATTCTAGATCTAAGAGGCTGTCTTGATAAATTTCCTGATCTTTTTGAGGAGTTTTTGTTTTATAGAATTCATCCTGTATGCTGGGTTCTTCCTCATTGACATGAGTGCGTTATGTTCAGTAGTAGTGCACCAAAGCCCAGATTGGTACTTTTGTGGAGTCTTGTTGTAGGGCAGACACAATGTGGCACTGCGGGGGGCAAGTTTTGGGAGAGAGCGTTTGTCTATTTCTTATTTCTGGTGTCCTGCTGCATTTGGATTCAGTGTGCATCTGTCATGGTCCCTTCACTTCCTGCATTTCGTTGTTTGGGGAGGCTGTAGGAAAGGTAAGATGCCAAGAAAAGGCACACTGGGACAACTCCTCCTTCTGCCCTCTGCTGGGGAAACTGGGTGATGTGGGCCGAGGCTGCTCCTGCTGGCTAGGGCGAATGCTATAAAATCCGTTTTTTTTCCAGTCCTGCTCTAGCCACCAAGTGTTCGGGCAGAGTCTGTGGACTTAAACTAATTTTAGGAGCCAGGGACATGCGAGCAGGCATGCACACAAGACCAAAGATGTTGTTTTGATGCCGCGGTAGAAAAGGAGCCAGTTTGTGTTTGCAGCGGGCGGTATGGCAACTGTAGACCCATGCAGGAGCCGCAGGAGCAGCGCCAGCAGCAGGTCAACCTTCACAGCAGGCAGAAATGGAAGCGGCAGCCTAGTGCAGGTATCGTGGGCTGTCTGCTTGGCAGCCGGCTAGCCACCGCAGTGGGCTGCCACAAGGAACTGCGGGCTGCGACCAGGAACCCCAGGCCTGCGCTGGCGCCGTGCGTGCCTGCGTTGTGTTTCCCAAGAGAGCCTAGTGCCACAATGTCGTCTCTGCATTTCAGAGTCCTTGCTCTGCCCTGCTAGCACTCAAAAGTTACAGAGGCTGGCTGCCAAGCTCTGTCCCCAACTCGCCGCTCCAAATTCCAGCTCCCCAGCCCAGCTCCCCAACGACTCCAACTGTTCTGCCACATTGCTAGGGCTTTCCTTCTTGTCACACCTTTCCTCTCCCCCTCCCAAGCACTGCACTGCTCCTGGATGGTCACCCCGATCGGGTCCTGTTGCGATCTGTCTTTGATCCCTCACCTATCTCCACCTCGACCCCTTCTCTCCAACATTCTGGTGTTTACTTGCAATACATGGACTTCTCAGCTGCTCTTTTTGTCACTCAGAGTCCTCTTTCTTGGATCCTGGGGGCCATTCAATTGTGATTTCTGGGAGAGACTTTAGGGACCTCGTATCCAATCACTATCTTGCCCTCCAACATCCAAGCATTTAAGAGATATTTATGAACATTAACAAAATTCAAAGGTTATATTTAATTTGTGGAACCTGCAACAGTTAGTCATGTAATGTCTCCTATTCTGGTTATTGGATGCCCCTGACTATTGACAGAATGTGAAAAGTTCATGAAGGATCTGAAAATCCAAGTTGGAAAGTTTTCTTCAAGAAGAGAACTATGGGCATGGCAGCTTACTTAGCAAGGTCCAAGGCACACAGTTGCCTTGAACTTTGGGTTAGCTCTTCTTATACAGAAAATGTACAGGCAGATTCTTCAATATCAAGATGTGGTCACCTGTAAAAAATCACAGGTAGAATTGGGCCACAGTAAACTTTTCCTTGCAGCTAGCCAAGCTCAGGTTAGCTTGTTTTCCGAGATCAGGCTCACTGTTGACAGAGCAGTAGCCATATGAGTTCTTTTAATTGTAGCTAACTAAGCTCAGCTAAACTTGGTTCCTGCTAGCCCCCTCAAGTTTGTTTGTATTAATTCTTTTGCTGTCTAATCACTGTCATCTGCCCAAATTTAGAGTTCCTTCTGGAGAACATGTGGGACACATGAAAACAATCACTAAGCTGGATTTCATTTAACATCTAACTTTATTTCAACTTTCGAATTTAATTAAAACCTAACACTGTTACTGTGAAGAATCGAATTTCAATAAAATAAGTGTGTCATCTTTTAGAATTTTCCTAAGAAAAAGCAAAAGAATAATCAAGATTTACCAAAAAGCAAAGGACTAACAGAACTTTGAGTAGAATAGAAGTGTTAAGTTAAACAAGTGTTTTGAATTATCACTTTCATTAAAGGGCAGTCGTTTGCGTGAGTGGTATCTATCACTTCGGCTTCCCTGGGCCACATCGTAATAGAATTCTCTTGGGTAACACATAGAATACACTAATACTAACAATAGCTCATAAGATATAACAAAAGAACCGCACAAGTTGTTACCTTTTAAGTATTTGTATTGGGCTACATTCAAAGCCATCCTGGGCCACAGGTTGGTCAGGCCTGCCTTATAGGAAGGTCGTTGGATATTTTACATCTAAAACATTGGAGAAAAGTTTTAAAATTCATTTTTATTGTTAGACTTATTGGGGTGACATCTGTTAGCAAGGATAACAAGTTTCATGCATCCAATTCTACAGTGCATTGTCAACTTATTGTACAATAAATTCACCACCCAGTGTGAGTTCTCTTTCCAACACCTTATAATTAACTTCCCCTCCGTCATCCCACACCCCCTCCACTTTTTCCCCTACCTAAACCACTCTTTCCCAAATAAACATTGAAGTATTGATTATGTTCATGGGTTGTTTGTTTGTTTGTTCATTTCTTATCTCTTTGTTCCTTTCAGTTTTATATTCCACATATGAGTGAAATCATACAGATTTTTATTTTTCCTTCTGACATATTTCACTAAGTATGATGATCTTCATGTTCATTCATTTTGTTGCAAATGACACTATTTCATCTTTTCTTAGAGCTGAGTAATATTCCATTGTGTGTATGTACCACAGTGTCTTTATCCAGTCATCTGTCGCAGGGCACTTTGTTTGTTTCAATGTTATGTCCAATGTGAACAGTGCTGCAATGAACTTTGGGTGACATAAGTCTTTGTGGACAAAGGTTTTCAGGTTTTTTGAGTAGACCCCCAGGAGATGGATTGCTGGGTCAAATGGGAACTGCATTCCCAGTTTTCTGAGAAACATCCACACCGCTTTCCACAGTGGTTGTACTAGTTTTCATTACAACAGCACTGTACCGGAGTCCCTCTTTCTCCACATCCTCTCCAGCATTTGTTATTTCTAGTCTTGTTGATAATAGCCATTCTAACAGGTGTGAGGTGATAAGTCATTTTGATATTGATTTGCCTTTCCCTGATAGCTAATGGGGTTGAGCATTTTTTCATTTGTCTGCTGGCCATTTGTACTTCTCCGTGGGAGAAGTGCCTGTTTAGTCCTTCTGTCCAGTTTATAATTGCGTTGTTTGTTTTTTTGTTATTAAGCCTTATTAGTTCTTTATATATTTTAGATATTAGACCCTTATCTGATGCGTTATTTCCAAATATTTTCTCCCATTCAGTTGGCTGTCTCTTTGCCTTGTTGATGGTTTCTTTTCCTGTGCAGAAGCTTTTTAGTTTGATAAAATTCCTTTCATTTATTATTGCTTTTACTTCCCTTGCCTTTGAGTTCAGGTTCATGAAGTCTTCCTGGAGTCCTAAGTCTATGTTTCCTTCTATACAGTTGATTGTTGCAGGTCTGATATGATGGTTTTTAATCCATTTCGAGTTTATTTCTGTATATGGAGAGAGTTCACAGCTCAAGTTCATTTTTTTTCATATATTATTCCAGTTTTCCCAGCACCACCTACTAAAGAGGCTGTCTTTTCCTCATTGTATGTTTTTTGCTCCTTTATCGAAAATTCTTTGTCCATAAATATATGGGTTTATTTCTGGATTTTCAGGTCTATTCCATTGGTCTATATTTCTGTTCTTCTGCCAGTACCAAGCTGTTTTGGTAGATGCTTTGTAATATTTATTGTAATATGTAGATGCTTTGTAATATTTATTGAAGTCAGGGATTGTAATGCCACCAGCCATATTAATTTATGTAGTATATCTTTGGCAATTCAAGGTCATTTATGTTTCCATATAAAAATACTAATTCTTTCATCTATTTCATGAAAGTATGATTGTGGGTTTTTCTGGGTATTGCATTAAATATGTAGATTGCTTTCAATGAATGTCCATTTTAACAATGTTAAATTTTCCTATCCATGAACAGGGGATATTTTTCCATCTCTTAGAGTCTGTTTCAATTACTTTCAAAGTGTCTTATACTTTTCTGTGTATAAGTGTGACACTCTCTTCATTAACTTAAACCTCAGGTATTTCACTCATTTTGTTTTGATAACAAAGGGAATTAATTCCCTCCTTTCTTTTTCTGTGGATTTGTTGTTTGTATATAGAAATGCTGTTGTTTTTTTTTACATTTATTTTGTATCCTGCGAATTTACTATATTTGTTTATTGCTTCTAATAGTTTCCTGGTAGACTCTTTGGAACTTTTTATATTAGGCATCATGTCATTGGCAAATAGTGACAATTTCACCTCTCCTTTCCAAATTTGGATACCTTTGATTCCTTTCTCTTGCCCGATTGCTGTGCCTAGCAGTTCTATTACTCTATTCAATAACAGTGGTGAGAGGAAGCATCCCTGTCCTGTTCCTGATTTTAAGGAATACGCTTCAGCATTTCCCCATTGAGTATGCTGTTATCCGAGTCCTTGTCATATGTGGCCTTTATTATGTTCAAATGCTTTCCCTCTATACCAATTTTATTTTGTGTTTTGTTCTTAAATGAATGATGTATCTTGTTGAAAGCTTTTTCTGCATCAATGGGAAAATCGTCATACGTTCTTTATCTTTGATTTTGTTTATGTGGTTTATCACATAGATTGATTTTCGTATGTTGAAGCATCCTTTTGCTCCTGGGATGAGTACCACTTGATCTTGAGGTATAATCTTTTTGATGCATCGCTATATTCTGTTTGCCATTATTTTGTTTAGAATTTTTGCATCTTGCTTCATCAGAGTTACTGGCCTATAGTTTTCTTTATTTTTATTGTGTTTGCCAGGCTTTGGTAGTAGAGGAACGTTGACCTCATAGAACGAGTTAGGAAGAAGTTCTTCTTCTTCAATTTTTTGGAGGACTCTGAGGAGGATAGGTGATTTTTATTCTTTCAATGTTTGGTAAAACTCACTAGTGAAACGTTCTGGTCCATGGCTTTTGCCTTTAGGGAGATTATGGATAGTCTTTTTAATCTCTTCACTATGAATTGTTCTATTTAGATTATGGAGATCTTCTTGGTTCAATCTAGTAAGCTATAAGGTTCTAGAAACTTGTCCATTTCTTCTACGTAGTTATGTTCAGTAGCATGAAGTTCTTCATAATATTTTCTTATAATCCTATGTATTTCTGTGGTATCCGTGGTAATTTCTCTCCTTTCATTTGTAATTTTGGATGTATGTGTCCTTTCTTTTCTTCCTTTGATTAGTCTCGCCAAGGTCTTGTCAATTTTGTTCACTTTCTCATAGAACCAGCTCTTTGTAATATTCATTTTTTCTATTGTCCTATTGTTATCTAATTGATATAACTCTGCTTTAAATTTTCTTATTTCTTTTCTTCTGCAGAATTTGGGATTTTTGTGCTCTTCTATGTGTAGTTCTTGAAGTTGCTATGTTAAGTTATTTCCTTGTGCTTTTTCTTGTTTCTTAAGACTGGCCTGTATTGATATAAAATTCCCTCTTATCACTGCTTTCGCTGTGTCCCAATAATTCTGGTATGTAGTATTTTTATTGTCAGTAATTTGTATATATGTTTAAATGTAATCTTTTATTGTTCTTTTATCCAGTCCTTTTTAAATGAGCTGTTCTTCATCTCCACGTATATGTGCTTTTTTCTGCTTTCCTTTTACATTTTATCTCCAATTTCAAAGCATGGTGGTCTGAGGATACACATGGTATAATTTCAATCATCTTGGATTTGCTGAGGCTAATTTTGTGTCCCAGCATGTGGGATATCTTTGAGAATATTTCATGCGCACTAGAAAAGAAGGAATAGTCTCCTGTTGCTGGATGAATTGTCGTGCCAATATCAATTATGGCCAATTGCTGTAATGTGTCATTCAGTGTTGGTGTTTCCTTATTCATTTTCTGTTTGGTTGATCTGTCTATGGCTGTTAGTGCGGTGTTTATGTCTCCCACAATGATTGTGTATTCATCAGTTCCTCCTTTCAAATCTGTTAGTAGTTTCTTTGTCTATTTTGGTGCATCCTGGTTAGAAGCATACATATTAATTAGTGTCAAGTATAATTGTTGCTGTACTGTGCCTTTTATCATTATGTAATGTCCATCCTTATCTTTTACTATAGTTTTAACCTGACGTTTATTTCATTAGGTATAAGTATGGCAACTCCTGCTTTTCTCTGGTCACCATTTGGTTGAAGTATTGTTTCCCATCCTTTCACTCTGAGTCTGTGTTTGTCCTAATGGCTGAGATTGGTTTCTTGGAGACAGCACATAGTTAGATTCTGTTTTTTAATACAGTCTGCCACTGTGTGTCTTTTTATTGGTGAGTTCGGTCCATTAACATTTAGAGTGATATTTGATATAAGAGGATTTCATGTGACCATTACTTATTTCCTTTTTTTATTTGTTTTATATTTGTTTCTTTCCTGTTGCCCCAACTGTGTTCCATTTTCCTGATGTTTTGTTTCAGGTCGAAGAGACTCGTTCAGTATTTCTTGGAGTGCTGGCCTTTTCCTGGCAAATTCCCACAGCTTCTGTGTGTCTGAGAAGTCCTTTATTTCACCTTCATATCTGAAAAAATATTTTGCTGGATAAATTATTCTTGGCTATAAGTTACTCTCTTTTCAGTTTTTGTATATTGGATTCCACCCTCTTCTGGCTTGCTGCATTTCTGCTGAGAAAGAGAATGACATCCTGATGGGTTTTCCTCTAATAGTTAGAGTTCTTTTTTCCCTGGCTGCCGTGAGAATTCTCTCTTACTCTCTAGTTTTGGATATCTTTATTACCATGTGTCTTGGAGAAGATCTGTACGGTCCTTGTTTTCAGGGAACTTGTTTTCTTTTTCTACTTGTGGTTCCAGATCTTTCTATAGGTTTGGAAATTTCTCATCTGGTATTTGTTTGAGTGTGCTCTCTGTAGAATACTCTACCCATTCTTCGATTACTATTATCCTGATGTTGCTTTATCTCATGGAGTCAGATAGTTCTTGCCGAATTTTTTCAATCCTTTTGCTTCTATATTCCCTCCCTTCCTCTTTCTTACCTATTTCCATGTTCTGATTTTCAATATCAGTAATTATTTCCTCCATGTGGTTTGCCCTGTTTCCGATGGCATTATTTAGTTTCTCACTTTTTATTTTGTCCTCTTTATCTCTCACATTTCTAACTCAATCTGCCTTTGGGTTTGAATTTCTTTGTTAAATTGTTCCTTTTGTTCATGGAGTTTTGATTTACATCATTCATCTCCTTATTTATGTTGATTAAATCAGCAATGATGCTCTGCCAGTATGTTTTGATTTCTTTCAGAGCCTTTAGAATGGCTACTTGAAGTTCTCTGTCACTTATGCCAGAAACTTCTAGATCTAAGAGGCTGTCTTGATAAATTTCCTGATCTTTTTGAGGAGTTTTAGTTTTAAGGAATTCATCCTGTATGCTGGGTTCTTCCTCATTGACATGAGTGCGTTATGTTCAGTAGTAGTGCACCAAAGCCCAGATTGGTACTTTTGTGGAGTCTTGGTGTAGGGCAGACACAAGGTGGCACTACGGGGGGCAAGTTTTGGGAGAGAGGGTTTTTCAATTTCTTATTTCTGGTCTCCTGCTACATTTGGAGTCAGTGTGCATCTGTCATGGTCCCTTCACTTCCTGCATTTTGTTGGTTGGGGAGGCTGTAGGAAAGGTAAGATTCCAAGAAAAGGCACACTGGGACAACTCCTCCTTCTGCCCTATGCTGGGGAAGGTGGGTGATGTGGGCCGAGTATACTCCTGCTGGCTGGGGCGAATGCTATAAAAACTGCCTTTCTTTCCAGGCCTGCTCTAGCCACCAAGTGTTGGGGCAGAGTCTGTGGACTGAAACTAATTTTAGGAGCCAGGGGCATGCGAGCAATGGTGCACATAAGAACAAAGATATTGTTTTGACGCCGCGATAGAAAGGGAGCCAGTTTGTGTTTGCAGCGTCCGGTATGGCAACTGTAGCCCCATGGAGGAGCCGAAGGAGCAGTGCCAGCAGCAGGTCAACCTTCACAGCAGGCAGGAATGGAAGTGGCAGCCTAGTGCACGGGTCGTGCGCTGTCCGCTTGGCAGCCGGCTAGCCCCCGCAGTGGGCCGCAACCAGGAACTGCGGGCTGCGAATTTGCTAGGGATTTTCCTCTTGTCACCTCCTGTCCTCACCCTCTCCTATGCACTGCACTGCTCCTGAATTGTCAACAGGATCGCGTCCTGTTACGATCTGTATTTGATCCCTCCCCTCTCTCCGACTCGCCCCCTTCTCTCTAAACTTCAGGTGTTTACTTGCAATACATGGACTTCTCAGCTGCTCTTTTTGTCACTCAGAGTCCTCTTTCTTGGATCCTGAGGGCCTTTCAATTGAGTTTTCTGGGAGAGACTTTAGGGACCTCCTATCCTGTCACCATCTTGCCCTCCAAACTCCAAGCATTGAAGAGAATTTTATGATCATCAACAAAAATAAAAGGTTATATTTAATTTGTGGAACCAGAAACCGTTAGTCATATAATGACTTCTTTTCTGGTTATTGGATGCCCCTGACAATTGACAGAATGTTAAAAGTACATGGGGGATCTGAAAATCCAAGATGGAAAGTTTTATTCAAAGAGAGAAATATGGGCATGTCGGATTAATGTAGCAGGGTCCAAGGCACACCGTTGCCATGAACTTTGGGTTAGCTCTTCTTATACAGAAAATGTACAGGCAGATTCTTCAATATCAAGATGTGGTCACCTGTAAAATATCACAGGTAGAATCGGGCCACAGCAGCCTTTTCCTTGCAGCTAGCCAAGTTCAGGTAATCTCGTTTTCCGAGATCAGGCTCACTGTAGACAGAGCAGTTGCCATATGAGTTCTTTTATTTGGAGCTATCTAAGCCCAGCTAAAGTTGGTTCCTGCTAGCCCACGCAAGGTTATTTGTATTAACTCTTTTGCTGTCTAATCACTATCATCTGCCCAAATTCACAGTTCCTTCTTGAGAACATGTGGGACACATAAAAACAATCACTATGCTGGATTTCATTTAACATCTGACGTTATTTCAACTTTCAAAGTAAATTAAATCCTGGCACTATTACTGTGAAGAATCAAATTTCAATAAAATAAGTGTGTCATCTTTTAGCATTTTCCTAAGAAAAAGCAAAAGAATCATCCAGATTTAGCAAAAAGCAGAGGACTAACAGAACTTTCAGTAGAATAGAAGTGTTAAGTTAAACAAGTGTTTTGAATTATCACTTTCAGTAAAGGACAATCGTTTAGTGAGTGGTATCTAACACTTTGGCTACTGTGGGCCACATTGCAAATAGAATTCTCTAGGGTAACACATAAAATACTGTGGTACTAACAATAGCTCATAAGATATAACAAAAAATGACACAATTTGTTACCTTTTAATTATTTGTATTGGGCTACATTCAAAGCCATCCTGGGCCACAGGTTGGTCAGGCCTGCCTTATATGAAGCTCGTTGGATATTTTACTTCTAAAACATTGGAGAAAAGTTTTAAAATTCATTTTTATTGTTAGACTTATTGGGGAGACATCTGTTAGCAAGGATATCATAGGTTTCATGCATACAATTCTACAGTGCACTGTCAACTTATTGTAAGTTCACCGCCCAGTGTGAGTTCTCTTCCCATCACCTTATAATTACCTACCCCTCCATCCTCTCACACCCCTCCCCTTTTTCCCCTCCCTAACCCACTCATTCCCAAATAAACATTGAACTATTGATTATGTCCATGTGTTGTTTGTTTGTTTGTTCATTTCTTATCTCTTTGTTTCTTTGAGTTATATATCCGCATATTAGTGAAATCATACAGTTCTTTGTTTGTTCCGTCTGACCTATTTCACTAAGTATGATGATCTTCAGGTTCATTCATGTCGTTGCAAATGACACAATTTCATCTTTTCTAATAGCCGAGTAATATTCCATTGTGTATATGTACCACAGAGTCTTTATCCAGTCATCTGTCACAGGGCACATTGTCTGTTTCCATGTTATGTCCACTGTGAAAAGTGCTGCATGAACATTGGTGGACATAAGTCTTTGTGGACAAAGGTTTTCAGGATTTTTGGGTAGACCCCCAGGAGTCGGATTGCTGGGTCAAATGGGAACTCCATTCCCAGTTTTCTGAGGAAACTCCACACTGCCTTTCACAGTGGTTGTACTAGTTTTCATTCCCACGAGCAGTGTACCAGAGTCCCTTTTTCTCCACATCCTCTCCAGCACTTGTTATTTCTAGTCTTGTTGATAATAGCCATTCAAACAGGTGTGAGGTGATACCACATTGTGATTTTGATTTGCATTTCCCTGATC
>PVJL010020549.1:0-11890 GCA_004026885.1 Lyroderma lyra
AAAAAAAAAAAAAAAAAAAAAAAAAAAAAAAAAAAAAAAAAAAAAAAAAAAAAAAAAAAAAAAAAAAAAAAAAAAAAAAAAAAAAAAAAAAAAAAAAAAAAAAAAAAAAAAAAAAAAAAAAAAAAAAAAAAAAAAAAAAAAAAAAAAAAAAAAAAAAAAAAAAAAAAAAAAAAAAAAAAAAAAAAAAAAAAAAGAAATGCAAAGAATCAATTAATTTATCATCTTCCACGAGAAAGAGAGAAAAGAACAAATAAAGCCTCATGTATGCATAAGAAAGGAAATAATGAAGAATTAATGAAATAAAAACCAAAAAGCATAGAAAAATTAATAAAATTAATTAATAAAAATTGATTCTTTGAGAAAAATAATGAAATTGGTAAATTTCTGACAAGACTTATCTAGAAAAAAGAACAGAAAAAATAAATTACCAATATCAGTCATCCTGAGATTCTAGAGACAGTAAATGATAAAAATGTAATATTATGAAAAATTACTATGCTAATAAATTTCACAGTTTAGAGAAAAAAAGAAACAATCCTCTAAAGGTACAAACTACCAAAGCCCATGGAACACGTAGAGAATTTGACTACGACTATATCTAGTTTTATAAAATTGAATTTTTAAGTTACAAATAATTTCCCCACACTCCCCAGTAACAGCTGGTTTACTGTAGTAGTTCGCTAGGGCTGTTGTCACAAAATACTACAAAATGGGTGGCTTAAACAACAGAAATTTATTATCTCACAGTTCTGGAGGCCGGAAGTCTGAAATCAGGGGATTGGCGTGGTTAGCTCCTTCTGTTCCCAGCTCTCTCCCTGGCTTGTCAATGGCCATTTTCTTCCTGTGACAGCACAGCATCTCTTCTTGGTGCACATGTCTGTATTCAAATTTATCCTTCTTGAAAGGACACCAATCATATTATTTAAGGGTTCGCCCTAAAGACATCATTTTAAATTGATTACATGTATAAAGACCCTCTATCCAAATACAACCTTATTCTGGGGGACTAAGGGGTTAGGACTTTAACATGTGAATTTGTGGGGAACATGATTCAACTAATAACACTCCACCCCGTGGCCACCCAAAATCATGTCCTTCTCACATACATTCGTTCTATCCCAACATTCTAAATATATGTTAACCCATTCAAATATTAACTCTAAGTCCAAAATCTCATGCAAATACCATCTAAATCAGGTGTAGGTGATACTTAAGGTGTGATTATCCTAAGGCAAAATTTTTCTCCAGCTGTGAACCTATGAAATCAGACAACAAATTATCTATTTCCAAAATGTAATCATGGGACAGGTATAGGATAGAGGAGACATTCCCATCACAAAGAAAGAGGCTACAGGTCCTAAACAAATTTAAAACATCACAGGGCAAACTTAATTAGATTTTAAGGCTTGAGAATAATCCTCTTTGGCTAGCAACAGTAAATAAACAATACAATTAGAAATGGAGGAAATATATTAGTAGCCTTTTTTTTTTCTGAAAAGGATATACGAATGAAAAATACCCACCTGAAAAGATGTTCAACATCATTAGTCATTATAGAAATGCAAATTAAAACCACAATTTGAAATCACTACATACCTATTAAATGGCTAAAATAAAGTAAAATAAAATATAACACCGAATATTGGTCAGGATGTGAAGAATGTGGATCATTCATACATTGCTGATGGGAATGTAAAATGGAACCAAAGCTCTGAAAGTCAGTTTGACATTTTCTTAAACACTAAATATACAACGACCACATGACTCAGCAATTGCACTCCTAGGTGTTATCCAAGATGACTGAACACTTGCATACACATTAAAAAATGCCCGTACACGAGTATGTAGAGAAGCTTTATTCATAATAGTCACAAAGTAGAAGCAACTCTGATGCCCTGCAGTAGGTAAGTGGTTAAATAAATTGTGGATCTACAGCAGCGTAGAATACTACTTAGCAACAAAAAAGAACAAAATTAAAACATGCAACAACCTGAATGAATCTCCAAGTAGTTATGTTCAGTGAAAAAAGGCAATCACAGAAGATTACATACAATATTATTTCATTTATATAATATCCTTGAAATAACAACTTTTAGAAATGGGGATTGGTTACTTGTTGCCAAGGGAGTTAAAAAAAAGATGAGTGTGAATGAAAAGAAGTGGGTGTAACTGTACAAGGGCCACATAAGGGACACGTGTGATGGAAATGTCCATATGTTGCCTACATTAATGTTAGTATCACGGCTGTGATTTGTACACCTTTTGCAAGATGTTACCATTGGAAGAAATGGGTAAAGGATACATGGGATGTCTCAGCATTATTTCTTACAGCTGCATGCAAATTTACAGTTATCTAAAAATAAAAAGGTTAATTAAAAATAACCAACTGGTCTGGATATATCTTACCAGAACATTTTCCCTTGGGCAAGAGATGTTTACATTATGTAGAAAACAACATAGAATATCTAAAAGAAGGAAAAGATGAAGGCAAAAACGGAAGAGACAGCAGTGGAAAGAACAGCTCCTGCGGAACAAAAAAGGATTATTGTCAATTAAGAATCAAGGTAACAAAAGTTTCCATAGTAGACCAATCCTTCCATAATGGAGGAGACAGGACTTCAGACTGACATGGTGTCCAGATGCCATGGGGAAACTCAGCTCAAGGCACTGGGATTGAGATTCTGAGACAATAGCTGAGCCAAACTGCGTAACCTAGAAGACTCACCAAAAGCTTGCAGACGACTGCCTTTAATTGGAAAAGGAGCTCAAGTATGTCAGCAAGTACTGTGGGGGTCAACAAGCAAAAGAAATTCCAAGTATATTCTGGACTCTGCAAAGATCCCAGGCCCATTGCACACATTTTGGGTTGGGAGAGAAGTAAGGAGAGGGAAATTGGAATTTTCATACCAAATGATAAGGATTAGAAACCTGATTTAAATTGATTTTAGAAAAATAAAGTGAGTGTTTTTAGTTGCTGTTAAAGTTGTCATCCTCCAGAAAAATGAACTAAAATTTATATCCACCAATATGATGTCACAGAATTTCTCCTTACTGACAGGCTGCAGAAGAGAAGATTTGGATTTACATAATATCAAGAATTGCATTTTTTTATGTTGTCTGGAGAAAATAACCCATATCATTTTGCCAAAATGGCTGGAGAATATGAGGAGCCAGGACTTGCCTCTTACTTTTGATGATACCAAGTCAAATAATTTTACATTCTAGAAAGGGTTTCTATTTACTGTGGGCTTGCCTTTGAATTCCTTTGTAGAGAAATGGAATGATAATAAAATTATTAGCAATGGGGCTGTGCCTAACTTAATTAAACAAACAGAAGCATTAAAAGGAAATATATATCTATAGAGATAATGGGCATCCAAACTGTCATGCTTTTCACAGGTGAATAAGGTACCTGTAGATATTAATCTATTTTTTTACTACATTTGTAATTAATTCAATATATTTTAATATGAAGCCTTTGTAAAATGTTAACAGAATAAAGTTATCCTGTTATGTTCTCAAGCACAAGTGAACATTTTCCATGCCTTTTATGTTGAAGCTTATTTTTCCCTTTGAAGCTGAAATTACTTTCAATTTTTCCCACATGGAGGACAAGAAATTTGTGATTATTTTTAGTTCCTTGGCAACCAGATTTACCTTTGTTGGACTCACCTTAAGAATTATAGTGGGGTGGGTTGAATACTGTCCCTCCAATATTCCTATCTACCCAGAACCTGAGAATGTAACCTTATTTAAAAATAAGGCTTTGCAAATGTATCTATGCTAAATTAAGGTCATACCAGCCTAGCATGGTCCCTAAATTCAGTGGTCTCCTTATAAGAAAAGGAGACGAATACATAGTCCCACAGGAAGAGACAGAAGTAGAGGTTAAAGCGGTGCAGCTACAACCCAGGAATGCCAAGGATTACCAGAAATGACAGAAGCTAGGAAGGGGAAACTCTTCTCCGAGGCCTTCAGAGGGAGTTATTGCCCGGACGGCACCTTGATTGTAACCTTGAAGGCTTCAGACTATGATAGAGTATATTTCTGTTATTTTATGTCACCCAGTTTGTGATCGTTTTTAAAGGCACGCCTAGGAAACGAATACAGAAATTAATCCTCAGCAACTCTAACTGGATGAGAAAATGTTTGGATGTGTGGTTTGAGTCAGAATATTATTTCTCTTCTCCAGAAAACATTTTCACTTTTTGGTATTTGAAGGAACAGCCAGTGGTTCTGCAGCTACTTTTTTTTTTTTTTTTTTTTTTAGCTAAATTGAAGAGAAGATGTTAAACCAGTTGGGTGTATTTTTAAATCATTCAGTGCCTTTCTTGACAGAAAGAAAAATTGATTTCCTCAATTCTAAACTGCAGCTAGCAGTCACTGCTGCTGATTAGGAAGACCAGGGTAGTGGAAAAAGAGACAATCAGCTAAGAATTGGATGAGGATTAAGTCTCACTCCAGCTCTATTTTATTTTCTAATAATGTCTTTACCCAACTTTTTGGGAAATTAGTAATGTTGGCATTTAAAAAATATTCTGGCATCATTTCTTATTTCTTATTAAGATACTACTCTCTCTTTCTCTCTCTGTCTCTCTCCTTCTGGTGGGAAAGAGAAAAAGGAAACAGCAAACAGATTGTAACATTGTTTTACCAGGAATGACAGGACTTTATGGACATCACTGTCATACAGGGTCCGGCAGAAGTAATGCCCTTTCTATGAGCTGTAATCTACATGAAATCTTTTATGACAAACTCATAAGCATGTACTTCTGTAACATAACAATATTTTAACTACTTCTAAAATGGGCGTTACTTCTGCCAGACCCTGTATTCTAAAAATAACGAGAAATATGAATAAGGCGAACATGGGAATGGAGACCAAAGGGAGATTTGGGGATAAGCTGAAAGTAAAGCTGGAACAAAGAAAGCTCTTTATTCTTTTTAATTAATTAATGTCTGGTTTGTTTATGAGTCATATTATCTTTGCTGAAAACAGATGCAGGCACTGAATCCTGGGCCCTTAGCTTTAGGAACGGCCAATCTGGTCTGTGCGACCGGACCGCCTCCGGAAGAAGAGCAGGTAGTCCTGCTCACCTGGCGAGGTCACGCTAACGTGGAAATGACAGGCAGTTTTCAGCTTGTAGGTCCCTCGCTTGGTAGAGAGGAAAGTGGAAACGCAAACGGATATTCTTCGCTACCTTCACCACCACCTTTTGGCTTAGCACCTGGGCCACAGGAGCACACAGTATCAGCACAGGTCAGCAAACTTTTTCGTGTTAACTCTGCTCTAATTGTGAGATCTTTGCAATCATTTTTCAAGGTTTTTGAAAAGCCTTATATATAATTTATATTTGGTCTCTAAAAAATTAATTCATTTCAAAATACCCAGAAAGTAAAGAACAACATAAATTATTTAACTTAACATTGTAACAATTCACACTGCTAAGGAATTAAACATGTATTGATTTTATTGGTATGAGTTTGGATACATATTTTCACAAATGACAGAGAGCTTAAACTTATCGCTTCAAGAACAAAATGTAACTTGATGGCATTGTAAAAAAATTATAGGAATAATATTCTTGTCTATGACTCTATACATTGTGGTTTACACTTCTAAGGTTGAAACAAGTCACAGAAGACAGTTCACCCAGTCACCTTCCCAATTCATAGGCTCCTGTTTTCTCTCTCACCCAGGACAAAATATTTGTTTTACCAAGAAGGAAAACACTCCAAAGTATCTCAAGGTAAAATAAGTCAATTAGAAGGGAATTACCTATGGCGTGAAGTAGCAGAGATGGTATCCCTAGATACATTATTTTTCTGAGGTCCGTCAGCCAGAATGATATCTGACTGTCTGCAAGTGTATACAGGCTTGTGTCTTTGTGTGTGTTTGTGCATGTTTGTGTGCATGCAAAGAAGAGACAGAATAGGGAAAAAGTCATTTGTAGGAAGAAGGGAAAATAAAATGTAACTCAGGTACTTCACTTAATTTTTTAATTCCTTTCTGCCATTAAGATCCAAAGTCCTTGAAAAGAAGACTCAATATGTTATGTGACTCCTGTAGGTACAATGAACAGGATAGTCAATAATAGGTATTTCATGAGTATTTATTTAGTTAATGAAATAAATGAATAAGGGGTAGTCTATAGTAAAATGTACTTTAAGTACACAGGGACAAATGCTATGTAATTGCTAGAGAAAAGAGTGTAACAACTATATTTACCAAGATTAGAGAATCACATTCTTTTATCAAGATGAAACTTATATAACATAAAAATGATAATTTTAACCACTTTAGGGTTGGAATACTTTCACCTGTCTCTATGAATTGCCCATTTTGGGCATTCACTATAAATGTAATTATGCAGTATGTGGTCTTTCATGGAAACTAATAGAAGTTTACACTAACCAGGTGAATGCTCATCAAGAGAAAAAACGAACAGACACGAATCTCAGATAGAGAGGTTTGTGACGTATTCTCTCCCCTGACCCAAGCTCCCACACCTGAGACCTCAGTCATCTTGAAGACAGCCGCCCACATCCTAGTACATGGTTCTGGCACCACGGGAAGCAGAACTGGCCATATTCTTAAAGAATTGGGATGGCTTCTTTTGATCTGTCTGGAAGACCTTTGAAGGACTATGTTGTAGCATATATTACTACACAAGTTTTTATGACTGATAACATGATGCTGACAGTTTTTGCCACTTTCTTTACTCCTTTTATGGAAAGATGGGATTTGGGGTTTCCCATGCCACCATTTTTGCTGATGCCACAAAACATTTAATTGCATTTCTTTTTCATGGACTTTGGTTTCCAAAAATTTTAAATGTATTAACTTTTTAATACTTCTTTTTTTATTGTTAGACTTATTGGGGTGACATCTGTTAGCAAGGATTACATAGGTTTCAGGCATACAATTCTACAGTGCATTGTCAGCTTGTTGTATAATAAGTTCACCACCTAATGTGACTTCTCTTTCCATCACCTTATATTTAGCATCCCTCCCTCCTCTCCCACCCCCTCCCCCTTTCTCCCCTCCCTAACCCACTCGTCCCCAAATAAACATAAAACTATTGATTGTGTCCATGGGTTTTTTTGTTGGTTTGTGTTTTCTTTGTTGCTTTCAGTTTTATATTCCGCATATGCATGATGTCATACAGTTCTTTGTTTTTTCTGTCTGGCTTATTTCACTTAGCATGATGATCTCCAGGTCCATCCATTTTGTCGCAAATGGCAATATTTCATCTTTTCTCACAGCTGAGTAATATTCCATTGTGTATATGTACCACAGCTTCTTTATCCAGTCATCTGTCGTAGGGCACTTTGGTTGTTTCCATGTTTTGGTCACTGTGAACAGCGCTGCAATGAACATTGGGGCACATAAGTCTTTGAGGACAAAGGTTTTCAGGTTTTTGGGTTAACTTTTTAACACTTTTGAACATGATTATTACAAAATAGATTAGGTGAGGGGACAGTGGCCAATGAAGTACTTTCAAAAGTCAAGTGATTTGTTAATGGATAAATGTAGGAAATGAAATGGTCATTGATGATCTAGAGAATATGTCTCATGTGAAAAAATTTAAATCCACTTAAAAACACTACATCTGGAGTCAAATCTAAGTAAATAAATAGGCCGAATTTTGCCCATGGATCGCGAATTTTTTACTATAGATTATTGCCAACATGCGTTAGAGTTTGCCAGTGACTGTTATAGGTTACGTGTTATGCGTGATCTTCTAATATCACTTGCTTATCATGGCTTTTCTCATTGTAAGTGTAAGTGGTGGCACCCTAAAATGTTTTAGCATAGTTAACGTATGACTGTTTTGTAACAAATGTTTCATATTACATACAGGTTGCTTTGAGAGTGGCGCATTTATTCAGCTCATGATGCCGGTCTGGTTATGCAAATGCACAAATTATTTCTTTAAAAATGTAGGGAATCTATTTTGATCCGAGACATCTTTTCAAGTTAGAAAATTTGAGGGGTTCTTTATACAAAGCAATTATTTAAGTTAACATAATCAAATTGTGTCTGGTTCAAGTCTAATTAAGAAGTACCTTCCTGGTACTCTCTTTAAAAACAAAACAAAACAAAAAGACTTTATTTCTTAAAGCAGTTTTATGTTAGCAGCAAAATTTAGTAGAAAGTGGTGTTTCTGTAACCCCCGCCTCACACACGCGCACAGCCTTCCCCATCATCAGTATCCCACATCAGGGTGCTGCATGGCTGCAACCAGTAATGAACTTTAACATACCGTGACCCTTCAGAGCCCGTAGTTCACTAGGGTTCGCTCTCGGTGTTGTATGTTTTACGGGCTCTGAAAAATGTATAAGGAAATGTGTCCATCATTATCATATCAAAGAGAATAATTTCATTGCTCTAAAAGACCTCTGTGCTCCACCTTCTTATCCTTTTCCTGGTAACCACTGATCTTTTTACTATCTCCATAGTTTTGTCTTTTCTAGAGCATCGTATAGTTGAAATCATACCATGCATAGCCTTCTCAGATTGGCTTCTTTCAAGTAGTAATACACATGTAAGATTCCTCCATGTCTTTTCATGGCTTGGTAGTTTTTTTTCTTTGTAGTGAAGAATAATATTCCATCCTCTGGATGGACCAAAGTTTATTTACTCATTTGCCTGCTGAAGGGTTATCTTGCTTGCTTCCAAGTGTTAGTTATGAATGGAGCTGCTATAAACATCCATGTTCAGGTTTTTGTGTGAATATAGGTTTTCTGCTCATTTGGAATCAATCAGTGTGATTACTGAATGATATGATAGAGATATGCTTTATTTTGTCAGAAATTGCCAAAAAGCTTCCAATGAGCTTGTACCATTGTGTGTTCCCACGGGCATCGAGTATTTTCTCTGTTGCTCCCCATGCCCACCAGAACATTGATGTTGTGAATGTTCTGGGTTTTTGCCATTCTAATGTGTGTGTGGTGGTATCTCATTTTAATTTGTAATTCTCTAATGATGGATGAGGTTGAGTACCTTTTCATATGCTTTTTTGAAAAATAGAAAATGTGCCGCAAACATACATGTCCTTCTTGCACAGGACATGCTAATCTTCTCTGCATCACTCCAGTTTTTCATATGTACTTCCAAAGTGAGCACTGTCCTTTATTTTGATTCCCAAGTTAAAGGATGTAACAGTTTAAACAAACAGCATGTAATAATAAGATGACTTGGAGTATGCCATTGATGGAAAATTCACATCTATTTCTGGAAAATATAAGTGAGATCAGACCTGTGAATGGAGAAAAAAGAGCAAGAGAAACATACAGAGAGAAAAAACAAAACAAAAAAAAAACAAACAAAAAACAAACAGAAACGAACAGTAGGAAAAAGGTGTACTTTCAGACAGAACTAGAAAAGCATCCTAGGTTTAGTGTGTATAGATAGGAAAAGGGTAGATTTTGAGAAGGAAGTTAAAACTGAGGACAGAGAAGGTACTGGGAATTGGTTTTAGAAACACTTAGCAACTTTTATTCCAATATTTACTCTTTCAACTTTTCCTCCAACCTCAAGCTCTGTCTACAAAAAGTTCAGAAAATTCAATTTTAAAGTATGGAAAAACAATGTGACTCCACACTCACAACAAATAATCAAATTGTCTAGGGATGAAATACTATTTTAAACTCATAATTGGATACCTATATTTTAAGATGTGTGAGGTTCCATACCATGTAGCAGGCCCTGTTTTGGCACTGTGAATAAACAATGGACTAAAACAACTTTTCTGTCCCAACGGGAGTTATATTCTAATGTCTGGAGGCAAACAATAAAAAATAAAAAAATATATAATATATAGCATGTAGGTTGAAAAGGTAACACCAATGTGGCTCACTATTTTATGTAGATTTACTGGGGAAGATTATTCCTTCATGTCATGTTTGAGAAGAGTCCTAAAATACAAGATGGATTCATCCATTCCCTGGTGGAGAGAACATCTCAGATAGGGAAATAACAAATGCAAAGTCCCAGGCATCAACAGCACACTCCATCTAAAGAAAAGAAAAGGCACTCATATTCACATGCACTGCACATAAACCATTATCAAGACTGACCATATTTAGACAATAAAATAAATATCATTTATGAATATGAAAACACCATATCAGAATATATGAAATAATACTAAGGGAAAATTTATAGCACAAAAAGCTTACATTAGAAATGATTAAGGGTCTCAGTTACCTCAACTTTCACTTTAAGAAACTAGAAGAGCGAATATAATCTATAGTAAGTAGAAAAAATAAAATAATAAAAATCAAAGTAGAGATCAATGAAATAGAAACCAACAAAATGATAGAGTATCAATAGAACCAAAAATCGATTCTTTAAAAAAGAATCTTGAAAAACCCTTGACCAAATGAATAAGAAGAGAGAGGACACAAATACTAATATCAGGGTGAGACTGGCAATAGCACTACAGATTCTACAGTTATCGACGGAAAGTGAAGTATTATGAAAAATTTGTGCCCATGAATTTGACTGCTTATATGAGATGGACAAAATGCTTATACAACACAAATTACGAAAGTCTATGCAAGAAGAAATCAACAATCTGATAGGTCTGTACCTATTAAAAAAATAGAAATTGTAGACTAATCCTTCCCTGTCCCAGAGTTTCACTGGTGAATTCTACCAAATATTTACAGAAGAAATAATACCAATTCTATGCAGTCCTCCAGAAAATTCAAGAAACGGGAATAATTCCCACCTCCTTTGGGAGCATTACTGTGAACCAAAACGAAGGTCACTAGAAGAAAAGTAAATTGCAAATTAACATTCCTCAGACACACAGACATAAATATTCTAAATAAAATACCATAAAAGCAAATCTAATGATACATAAAAAGAACAGTACATCATTTTTCACCTACAGTTTGTCCTAGAAATTTAAGATTTATTTAATGTTTAAAAAATCAGTCAAGGCTAGAATCAATTACTCCTCAGAAACTTTGAGCACACCGAGAGCCCAGATGTTGGATTCCAATACCATTCTCCAATTAAAAGACCAGGGTTCTTTGGACAAACAGCTGGTTCTAAGGCTGGGGTGAGAAATATACAAGATGATCCTGAGGCATCATATAGTACGACAAACTAAGAAAGTACTCAAAAATTAAATAACCCACAATGAAGGATGTGTGATGTCGAAGTCAAACAGGAATCAATGGAAAGAGTTTGAACAAGAAAATAAAGTGAATTATAACCCAAAATGCAAAATATATATTCATATAATTATTATAATTCCATAGTAATATAGTGTTTAAATTAATACATGAGAAAAGATAAATAAATTCTGTGCAAAATAATCCCAAATAATTTATGTAGATACCATTCTCAAGGAGATGGAGTATTACTTTTACTCTTTTAGTGTTGAATGCACATGACTCCCTTCCAAAGAATACAGTAGGGAAAGGGGTGGACGGCTAACTTTGTACTGGAGACAATTGGCAAACCCTGTCTCAGTCAGGTGATCAAGGGCAACACCACCAGTGCTAAGTCCTCTTGACAGTATGTACCCTGATATATGTTGAAAATGGCACCTTACCTTTGTGGCCCTCCTAGAAAAACCACCTGGAAAAAATGTTTTTTTCTGCATCTGTTAGTTCCTTAATTATAACAAATGTACATTACTAATGCAAGGTATTAGTAATGGGGAACACTGGGTGTAAGGCCCATGAGAACTCTGTACTATCTTTGCAACTTTTCTGTAATGCTAAAACTGTTCTAAAATAAAAATCTATTTTTAAAATTAATACAATTCATCATGTTAACACATATAGAAAGAAAAAATTATTTGAATGGATGCAGAAAAAAATTGACAAAATCTAATGTCTATGACTGACAAAAAAAGTGTCTGAAATG
>PVJL010020550.1:0-11901 GCA_004026885.1 Lyroderma lyra
AAAAAAAAAAAAAAAAAAAAAAAGGAACCAGTGACATGGCCTGATTTTATATGGGCAAAAGCAAATTGAGAAATCAAAATCATGTATATAAACAAAGACAACATCCCTTTGAAGACAGAGATGATATCTGAACCCAAGACAAATAAAAGAATAAATAATTACAAACAACTGAGTAAAAAACATTACCATATTCTGACACAACTATTTCATTATTGTCCTCACACTCTCAGCCAGTTACCATGTCTTCACCATCAAAGGCATTTCCAGTTATTTTTATATTAAAGCATTTATTACATTCAAAATATAAATTTATAATATATTACATATGAAAAACTTAAAAAGCTCAACTTTGTAGGACAGCTTCTTAGAATATAAAGTTAATTTGCATTTCCAGTTTTTTAAAAGACTTCTTGTTCTCTCCCTCATCAGCTTCTTTCTAATTTCACCTGAAACTAATATAATATTGAATTTCAACTATAACAGAAAAATAAATAATAAAAATTACAAAACTAAAAAAACGGATGAGGAAATTGAGGCTCTGAGGAGTTGGCTGCATTGCCCAAGTTTACATGGTGAGTAAATATGGAACCAAAACTTGAGAAAGGGCCTTTGGAATCTATGTTCCAGATATTTTAAATTATGTCAGGCTGTTTGGGGGCAAAAATATCCTTAGAAAGGCAAGCACCTTATCTTGGAGAAATTCTCAGTTAGGAGTCTTCAATTTCCTTTCTAGAATTCTTGGCTTATCCAACAGCCTTCTTGTCCTCAATCTGGACTCTTAAAAGTTGGAGATCCTTTTATAAAGAGCAGTTCAGGTTTCCTGTCAGATATAGTGCTCATCACCCTTAAATTAATTAAACAAGGAGACCATTAGGCTGAGTGGCTAAAGCCTTAGTAGCTATGAAGCAACCCAAAACATAAGCCTGTAAACATCTCAAGATCAAGATATTAAAACCTAAGGACAACCAACCACAAACAGCAACTAGGCTTTTCCTGTAAGCCAAAGGCTTAAATACAGCCAATCAAATAATTTCCTTGCTTTTCTTCTGCCTTTTCTCTATGAAAGTATTTCCCCTGATTCCAGTCTGTGGGGTGCTCCTAACCACTTTCAGGCTGACATTGCCTGATTGCAATTGATTTTTATTCAAACTCTTAAAAATGTTAGTATGTCTCTCCGTATCTTTAACATTACAGATGAATACTTGTTCATTAAGTTCCTGCCTTGTGAGTTGGTTAGTATAAATGGAATCCCCTAAACCTAGATGAAAATTACAATTATATTCCTGACCCTGAGAAACTCAGGGAAAGACCTTGGGGTGATAGTCATGAGGTAGAGGTGGAGGAGCCAGAGAACCCATCTGCCCACTTGTCTCCTTAAATGACACCAGAATTTCCATCGGATCACAAAACCCCTCCCAACCCCCACTCCTAGCCCCAAACTTCCAATTTCCTGAAGAATTCATATAGTTGTACGTCTTGCTGAGAACTCAAACAGAAAACAACTAAGCTCTAATTCTTACCTGAGCTTCTCAGGAAATTAATATCTTCTATTCTCATCTTACTTTTGAAAAATGATACTTTACTGTTTCAGTCATTCGAGTTCTAAATGACCCATGTGCATACTCCTTGCATCCCATATCAAAGGCTCTGCTGGTGCTGTTGATTTACCTTTAATGGAGACACTTGCTTCTTACAATGTCTTCTGTTGTCATCCCTTGTGTCACCAGTGTATTCCCAGTATTACCATTTGCCAGTGTTCATGCAATAACCCTGACCATGTATCTCCAGTGCACTGCACATTATCAGCCCTTAACAGAGCATCTCTCTGAATCACTTCACTGTTCAAGACTGAGCAGAGCTTCACCTCTACCAGATTGAGGTCCCCATGTGTCCTTCTCTTCCTTTCCAGCTTTCCTTTTCCAGCTTTCCATCCCAACACCTTCTAAATAAGCCCTACACTACACCTGAGCAGACACCTGCAGCTCCCCAAATATGACTTCTGTTTGCCCCTTTTGGTTTTGTTCATGCTGTTTTATTCATCCATCATATCTTCTTCTAAATCCCTGCTGTTGTCTCTCAAACCTGTTTCTTCCATGAAGGAGTCCCCAAATGACCCCATACTAGCTGATCGCTTTCCCTGTATTCCCCCACATTACATTCATTGACTGGAGAATGATCACCATGGGTGCAGTTATGGTTCACAGCAGCCTCTGACTGAGCTCCTTGCTTCTCCACCCAGCAGCAAGAGAGTTAAGTCATCATCCGAAACTCAAGACAGATGATGTCACGCGTGTGCTCAAACTATGCCATTGGTTCCTAACACATTAAGGGCAAGGTCAAACCCTCACACATCCCCAAGCCACAAATGTCCCACTCACCATCATGTTTGTGCTATCCACACCCAATGCTGAAAGTGGACTCCTACCTCTCCCCTCCCTCACTATGCTCAGTTACAGGAGATTCTTCATTTTTCCCTGGAGCAGGCCAGACACACTCCTACCTTAGGACCTTCACCCTTCCCTCTCCATGAAGGGTTCCTCCCCATATTATTTATATGGCTTCTCCTCACTTCAGATCTCCTGGTGTCATGAAGAACTGCTCTTAAAAGCTTCATGTGTGCTGATTAAATAAAATAACACATCATTAATTGACATGCAGCTTCAACCTCAATTTCTGAGATCAAAGGGCCTGGACAACTTGTTCTTGACCCAAATAAGAGTTCCCTGTTGGATTCCTTCTTATGAGGGACAGTGAGTGATATAGTCAGAAACACTTTCAGGTATTTACAAAAGGCAAGAATGTTCTATTCAAATTAATGGAAGGCATTTGTTTGGGGTGTAACCATTTTTCCCTTACTTCCCTGCAAAGAGGAAATGAGGACACTCAGAGAACATGTTCTCTGTGCAAAGACCAAGGGTAATTTCTCAAACTAGGGTGGGCCTACCCAGATCCATGACCAGAAAAGCAGGCAGTTGTCCCAGAAGTTGTGTTCAGGTATCCTTGCAACTAATAACATGCAGGTGTGATGTTGGGGGCAAGCAGTCTACAGGAGTGAATCACAGTTCCTACAGCCTTCAATCCATCTTGGCCCTATCAAGACTCAACAAACAGATCCAAGATGGCAGAGTAGGTAAACACTGTGCTTGCTTTGTTATTTGAACACATTAAAATTAAAACTAAATTATTGAACAATCAACATGTAGAACCATCTGAAGTCTTACTGAACAGAAGATTTATAACTAAGGATACAAAAAAGAGGAGGCCACAGCGAGACTGGTAGGAGGGCACAGATGCAAAAGGAGCCAAATTTCTGGTGGTGGTAGAGAATCAGAGAGAGATCTCAGCCTGTGGAGGTTTCCCTCAGAGGAGCAAGGGACCCCAGCCCCATACCAGGATCCCTAGCCCAGAGCACTGGTACAGCAAAGAGAAGCCCCACAACAACTGACTGTGAAAAACAGTGGAGACTCCAATTGCCTGGTTGGGACGGAAGGCTGTGGGAAACCCAGATGTTCTCTTAAAGTGCCCTCACAGACTCAGTTACTTGTGGGTACTTATCCTGAGCTCCAGCACAGGGACAGCAACTGAGGGAATGTTGGAGGCATGGAGGGGGCAGACTAAGGTGTGTGGTTATGGGGTGAGGGCTGGAGGACAGTTGTCATTTTTCTTTCTGCATGCACTCTCCTTTCATGCAACCAGCTGGTCAGAGCCATATTTCCTGTTTCACTTGTCCCCACATGGCCAAATCTGAACCTGATTGGTCTATTGAGCTTTACTTACTCCACCTTGCTGACTCACTAGGTCCTCACTTCACCTAACTCAGCCACTGCCAGAGGCACTTTCTCCAGTAAGAAGTCAGCTCTACCTGCATTTCAATCTTCCTTGAGGAACTACTTAAGTACGCAAGCCCCAGGCTGGCAGTGACTGGCATTGGTGTGCTCTGAGACTTTTGCAGAGTAGCTCAGGCACAGCACTGGCATCAAACCATAATCTACAGGGGCACCCAGCACAGGTGACCAGGGAACAGTGCCAGGACCCCACAGGGCACCTACTACATAAGGCTATCCAGCAATACTGAGAGATGTAGCAGATCTACCTAATACATAGAATCAAATACAGGCAAGTATCCAAAATGGGGGGGGGGGATGTCTCAAGTAAAGGAACAGAAAATTTCAGAAGAACTAAATAAGAGGGAGGCAAGCAACCTATCAGATACAGAGCTCAAAATGATGATTTTAAGGATGCTCAAGAAACTTAGTGAAAACTTCAACAGAGAGATAGAAAGCATAAAGAAGGACATAGAAACCATAAAAAGGACCAATCAGAAATGAAGAATACTGTAACTGAAATTCAGAATTCAATAGAAGCAATCACCAGCAGTGTAGATGGGGCAGAGGATCGAATCAGTGAATCAGAAGACAAGGTAGCAGAAAACATCCAGTCAGAACAGCAAAAAGGAAATCAAATCCAAAAAAAAATGAGGATAGTTTAATGGGCTTCTGAGAGAACATCAAGTGCAAGAACATTGACATCATAGAAGTACCAGGAGAGGGAGAAAGCAAGGGATTGAGAACCTATTTGAAGAAATAATGACTAAAACCTTCCCTAACCTGGCAAAGGAAACAGACATAGAAGCCCAGGAAGCACAGAGAGTCCTAAACAAGATAAACCCAAATAGGCCCACATCAAGACACATTATAATTAAAATGGCAAAGGTTAAAGACAAAGACAGAACACTAAAAGTAGTAAGAGAAAAGCAAGTAGTTTAAGGGAGCTCCATAAGACTGTCAGCAGGCCAGAAGGGAGTGGCAGAAAATATTCAATGTGATGAAAAGCAAGGACCTACGACTAACATTACTCTACCCAGCAAGGCTATCATTCAAAATCGAAGAACAAATAAAGAACTTCCCAGACAAGAAAAAGCTAAAGGATTTTATCACCACCAAACCAGTATTGAAAGGAATGTTAGAGGGGCTGCTTTAAGATGGGGAAGGGAGAGCAAAATTGTGAACAATAAAATGGCAATAGGTACACATCAACAATTACCTTCAGTTTAAATGGATTAAAAGCTCCAATCAAAAGATATGAAAGGTATTGCACTGAGTGGAGTGCCAAACAGAGGAAGACAGATGCAAGTTGACATTGCTTATAGGTGAAATCCAAGGAAGAAAATAAACAAGTGGAACAGGAACAGATTTGTAGATATAGAAAACATTTGGTTTGTTGCCAGATAGGAGGAAGGTTGCGGGAGGGAGTGAAATAAGGGGAAGAGGTTACAAAGTAGTAGTTTTGGGGATATAGGTTATAGACATGGGAATATAGTCAATAATGTTGCTATAACAATAGGTGTTGTCAGATGGGCACTAGATTTGTTGGGGTGATGGTTGGAGGGTGTGATGTGTGGGTGAAATAGGGAAAGAATTCAAAGAGTACAAATTCATAGTCACAAAATAATCACAGGATGTAAAGTGCAGCATATAGTCAATAACATAACATTGTAGGAACTATGTCTGATGGGAACCAGATGTATCAGAATAAGGATTTTGTAAATTATATAAATGTCTCATCACTATGCTGTACACTTGAAATCAATATAATATTGTGTGTCAAATATAATTGAAACATAAAAAATAAATGAGAAAAAAGTTTTGGAAAAAACACCAAAACTACCGAAGTCTCATTAGTTGGGGCTCTTGAGCCACTTGCTTGCTCCAGCCCATCCCTACCTCTGTGGAGTGTACTTTCTCCTTCTAATAAAATACTTTTTCACCACTTGAAAAAAAAAGACTCAACAAACAAACTGAATAAATCAAGTATCTCAGACCTCACTGAATAAATCCCTTCTCCTGTGTTGAGGATACTCAGTCCTACCTACTGTGTGCAGAGGCACTCAGGTGTATGCACCTTCAAGGAGATGCACTCTGCATTCTATTCTTTTCCCCTGACCTTGTACTACAACACTATATGGTTGTTTAATGACATTTCTCTCCCTATCCTGGATGGCTCCCTTGAACTATGAAACTTATACCTATTGTGTACTCCACATTTCTAGTTGGATGGTTACTGGGCATATTCCACCCAAAGTGGACAATTTTAGCCCTGAGTTTCTACTGGAAAAACACCTCTTTTAACCTTCTTCCCAGTTTAATTAAGGGTAGACCTGTCCAATTGCCCAGGAGGACACAACACATGGGTCATCTTGAACCTTCTTTTCTCTCACATTCCAACCATCAGAAACCCCTACTGGTTCTTCCTCTAAAATATATCTACCCCTTGTATGGTGCCAGGTGGGTACTAAATTTATCAGGGGGATCACTTCATAAACTAGGTAAGTGTCTAATCACTGTGCTGTACACCTGAAACTAATATAAAATAATATTGAATGTCAACTGTAATTGAAACATTTAAAAATCTGATTAACACACACACACTCATACAACTAGTATGGATTAAAAAATACTATTTAAAAAAATATATATCCACTCCTGACCATTTCTTACTCCTCTTTGCTCCCATCTGGCCATAATGTCATCAATGCTCCCTTGGATAATGGCAATGACCCTGAACTGGACTTGCCTTCCGATAGCACTAGAGTGAACACATCAAGAATAAAAGCTAAAAAGCTTCAATAATAAAGGCAGACTTTCTCAGCTAGCCTTCCATCTCCACCAAGATCACCTTATATTCTACTTTCCCTGGAATTCCCTTGACTCAGATCTCATCTGCCTCCTACATATCCTCCTTCACAGCAGACAGATGCCAGCCACAGGGAATCTTGGGGCTCACTCTATCTTCTTCACAGAAGGTTCTTCACAGATATGCTTCATATAATTCCATCGCCCATGCCTCACCTTCTCAGCTAGGCCTTTCTCAACACTTATTCAGACTTGAAATCTTTCTTCCCTCCCAATTCCTTTCCTGTCTTATGTTTATAGCACTCAACACTATCAGACAAGCTACAATTTATTTGCATGGATTTGTTATACTACTTTCACAGCTAGAATATGTTTCCTGGTGACACTTTTGCTCCTAGTGGGATCCCAGCTCCTAGAATAGTGCTGGCATGTATTATGTTCTCAGCAAATACTTGTGGAATGGTTAATTGTGTTATGAAAAAACAACTCTAGAAATTATTCTAATATTTCACATGATTATTTCTTTTGCTAACTTTATTCTTTTCTCTGCATATTTAGTTAATGGGTTTATTTTTCTTCCTAAAAACTACAGTGTAAAAGAAGTCACCTCGTCTTCATAATATTCTTTCAGGGATAGGATGACTCTATGTCCCTTAACAGTATTTTCTTTCCACCCACTTCATTTTCCCCCCCTCATCCTTTCTCTTCCTGTTTTAGACCATTCTTCTACTAGGGAATACATCACTGAGCCCCCAATCCAGACAGAGGGAAAGGTAAAATGCAAAGGTCAGTGGGACTTTAAGGAAAGAAAAAGACAGAAATACATCAAAGAAAGAGGACTAGAAAATGAGTGAGGAGACATGTGATACTAGAAGACATATGCTCACCCCTCCTCCAAAAACAAACAGACAAACAAACAAACAAACAAAACGTTTGATAGAAGCAGACAATAGGAGGAAGAAGAGATGTTTATAAATAAATAGAAATAAAGAAATGAACCAGAAATCAGTAACGGGAATTGCAAAAAGAGATAAGAAGGGTGACAGAAAAACAATCTGCACTCACCTTTAGCTGGGTTTTCTGGAGGGGAAAATAATCAGCAGATACCCTGTGAAGAGTTTCTAGGATGAAAATCATTTCATTGTCCCTCCCTGTGTGTGCACTTACTGGGTCAGAGAGGAAAGGAGGTGCATCTCTAGCTCTGACCTCCTTCCTCAGCCTCCCACCAACCTCCCAACCTTCCTGTGGACTCTAGCTCAGACAGTGTATTTCAGACAGACAACAAGTCTCCTCTCAGCAAAAGCGGGAGATAGAGAAAGGTCACTTAGTTAAGGAGATAATGATGGGCAGTTGGGTCAGAGTCAGGACTTTTGTATCCATGTCTACACACTGATGCCTGTCCACCTTCCATGGACTGCCTCTCAGGCTGGGTTGCAGAGATGTCTCCCACTGTAGGTACTTAACACAGAAACTTATGGAGGAGGATGAAGCTGTTTTCTCCCAGGAGAGCCCACAAACTCCAGCCCTGGACCAGGAGCTCCCATGCGTACAATTAAAGAAACTCAAAAAGTGAGCTTGAGGACAGAACCAGAAGTAGGGCCAGTGGGAACAGTGTGAGGAAATGGTCAGGAGAAGGCCATAGGGAAGCAATGGCACAGGAAAAGGGACAAATTTCTTGGTGCTCTACTCCAACCACAGACATATTCCACACTTTCCCAGTGACCCCCGGGGCTTCATGGGGTCTCTACCCATGACTGCCCCAGTTGGCTCTCCCTGCACTCTGCAACCCAGACCTAATTCTTTACCTGCCCCTTGAGGTCAGCCTACATCCATTGAGGGCCCATGATATGCAGAGTACTGGGTGAGATGTAGTGTTTGATTCAAAGGTGGAGCTGAACACAATTCTGGTTCAAGGAGTTTATAACCCGGTGGGAAGGAAAAGAAGAACCAGATGGTTATGTGAAATTTGGGTGTCTTTCCAAACACTGTCTAAGGTCAGTGCCCTTCAAACTTTGCTGTGGTCTACAGTTATGCCTGTTTTTCCAGTGTAATCATGGATAGCAGTTTCTTTACTCTCTAGAGAGTGCCTGAGGTTGGATGGTAAATTTTATGGTCACTTCGTTTTTGGCTTTATGTCCTATAGAAGTTAATTTTCTCACTAGCCAATGTCATTGCAATTCACTTGTCAAGTGGCTACGTCACATATCTTACTCATTTCTTCTAAATCTTTATTTATTAGGTATTTTTCCTTTTTATGCCGCTGCCTCCAACTACTGCAGTTAGAGGCAAGGAACACACAAAAAGGATGCTAAGAGGAAGAGGCAGGAAGACCAGGGAGCAGAGAGAGGGTGAAATGGTCACCTAGCAAATTGGTTTTAGGCACACTGGTTTTGAGCATTTACCACTCTTCTCCCTTTTCATCCTTCTCCTCTTAACCTCTTTATGCACCTGATGTTTTCCCACATCCATACTTTTGCTCAAGCCAATTTTCCCCATTGGAAATACTCTGTCTTCTTCCTGTGTTCCTCTTTAGTCTTTACTAAGTCTCCAAGATTTAGTTCAAGCTCATCTTCTATCAAACTTCCCCCAAAACCTCAGTATTACACTGAAATCAATTCCACACTGATTTCAGCCTCTGGTTTACAGTCTACTGTATACTCAAAAATTCCTCATTTCTATCCCTGTCTCCTCTCCACATTTCTTCTCTCCTCATATATGTAATAAATTTATTATATTTTTGGTTACCCATTCCTTGTTTGATTTTTAAATATAAACAAATCTGTATATAATTATCCTTCTTTCTTGCACAAGAGAAGCATATTATGGACACTGTTGTGTATTCAGTGTTATATTCTGAAGACTACTCTAGCATAGCACATAGGAATACTTCATGTTCCTACTTAGAGTTATATAGTACTCTATTATGTTGACATACAGTATTATAATTTACTCAGATCACCTAGAGTGAGCTTTTCGAATTTTGTCATCATGAAAAATTTGAGACATACATGTGAAATGAGAGAAAATAACTTCCATGTACCCATCACTTAGCTTTGACAATTATTAACTCATGCCCAATATTATTTCTCTATTCTCCCACCCACTTCTCCTTGTCCCCCTCATCTCTGGATTATTTAGAAACAAATTTCAGAAGTTATATAATCTCATCAGTAAACACTATAGTGTGTTTCCCTATCATTTGAATGTTGGTAGGCTTGATGTTGTCCTAGAGATCCCTTAAACTATCCTCATTTTTAAAAAAGCTTTTTCTTTTTGCTGTTCTGATTGGGTGATTTCCACTACCCTGTCTTCCAGTTTTAGGATCCCTCCTGCATCATTTAATCTGATGTTGATTCCCTAGTGTATTTTTTATTTCACTTATGGTATTCTTCAGTTCTGATTGTGTGTGTGTGTTAACACACACACACACACACACACACAATTGGTTGTTTTGTTGTTTTGTTGTTGAAGTTCTCACTGTGTCATTTATTCTTCTCCCAAGTTCAGTGAGCATATTTATTATCACTATTTTGATATTGTTTTCTGGTAGACTGCTCTTCTCCATTTTGTTTAGTTCTTTTAATGGAGGTTTTGTCCTGAACATATTCTTTTGTATCTTTATTTGGTCTAACTCTCTGTGTTTGTTTCTATAAATTAGCTACATACCTTAGTCTTGAGAGAGTAGCCTTATGTAGAATGTGTCCTTAGGACCTAGTGGTGCAAGTCCCTCTGGTCACCAGAGTCAATTGTCCCAGGGGTGTCCCTTGTGTGGGTTGCATGTGTCCACCTGTTGTAGTTGGACCTCAATTGTTTTGGGCACACTGGTCGGTAGCATTGTTCTCCAGCTCCACTATCTGCGAGGTCTAGCTGTGACTGCTGTGGATATATTTATGTGTGGGGCTGGCACTGGTGTAGCTGTCCATGAGGCCCATTCCTCAGCTGCTCCAGCTGTTCTAGAAGGCAGACACTGTCAACATGAAGCAGGAGTCACTTTGGAGGGACACGGGCCCCAGCCAAGGCTGCCTGAAAGATGTGGACAGTTAAGGGTTGATTTGAAGGGGGTCTGGTGCCAACTGAGGCTGCCCACCATATGTGACAGGCCTGGAGCCACATTTGAGGGGAGCCAGATTCTGGCGAGGGTCACCATTTGGGTGAGGTGGGTCCTCAGAGGAGGTTGGAGTGGGGCGAATGGTGTTAGCTAGGTTCATGGAGAGTATTAGTAATGGTGCCCACCATTGCCAGGATAGCCAGGTGGAAGGAGAGTTAGAAAAGGAGATGGGGGTCAAATATGTGATAACGGAAGGAGAACTGACTCTGAGTGGTGGGCACACAATGCAACACATAGATGATGTATTATAGAAACATACACTTGAAACTATATAATCTTGCTAACCGATGTCACCACAACAAATTTAATAAATAAACTTTTAAAAAGAAAATGAAAACAAAATGGCACCCACCAGTGTTTTTTTCTCCAGAGAAAGTTCTTACAGTTTCCTATTCCCTCAACATCACCCTAATATATCTCCTTCATGTATGACCCAGGCACTTTTTGGACTGCTGCTGCATCTGTGCTGCGACTCAGAATGAGTGAGTTTGTGTGCGAGGTCTTTAAGAGTGCAGTCTCAATTTCTTACAGCCCTTTGGCTCTCCCAGATGTAACCTCCACTTGTTTTCAAAGCTAGATATTATGGGGGTTCCTCTTCCTAGTGTAGGTCCTGTGGGCTGGGGAGCTCAATGTGGGGTTCAGTTGCCATGCTTCTCAAGGGACTCTTCTGTGGCTATGATATCCTTCGTGCTTGTGAGTCACTGCACTGGTGTTGTGGGTCCCAATGAAAACACATCTCTGTTCCATCTCAATGTGTTTTTTTGTTTGTTTGTTTGTTTATCTTTAGTTGTATAAAATCTATTCTACCAGTCTTCAGGTCATTTCAGCAATAATTGTTCTGTACGTAGTTGTAGTTTTAGTGTTTCCAAGAAAGGAAGTGAGCTCAGCGTTTTTGTTCTCTGCCATCTTGACCCCAATCTTTCCAGACATATTACTTCCTTTTTCTCCATAACTCTGGTCTCTCAATCCTGTCTTCCTTCATATTTTTTCTAATGCTTTCTGGTGTTTCAAAATTTCTTCTTTAGGTTTTCTAATATTTTAAAAAGTAGAATGCTTCATGATAAAAAAACTTTTCTGTTTTACTCAGTTTTACTTAATTGCGGTAGAACATTTATTTGATGCCAAAGTTAAAAGTATCACTCACATTTTCTATAAAATGAA
>PVJL010020551.1:0-11882 GCA_004026885.1 Lyroderma lyra
CCCCCCGTTGCCTGATGTCTCTGTCCACCTTTGCTCGGGGAAACCCACGCCTGCTCGGGAAGGCTCGCGGTGCGTCCTGGGCAGCGTAGGCCCGAACGTGCCCTCGCCCCCCCTTCCCCTTCCGCTGAGGTCGCCGGGGTGGGCAGAGCTCGCGTGTGCTGGGTGCCGGAAGGTCACCTGAGACGGTGTGCAGCAGGCTTTGCTTGTCGCACCACCTCACCCACTGGAGCTCCAACCTGGGTCAGAGCCGGCCCGTAGGCTGCTCCCTTCCACTCGCTGAAGCTTTGCTAGGGGGTCATCATGACGTCAGAGGGCCCTAGGGCAGTACTGAGTGGCTGTTCAGAAATTGCAACGACCCTACCAACATTTGGCGTCACTTCTCTCCGTAGAGGAAGGGGCTCCCTGTGCAGGTGGAGAGTTATGTGTGTGAGGGCTAGAAACGTAAAATGTCTCATTAGATCTAAAAGACAGCCTGCCTGCCTTTGGAAAAAAAGATTTATTGGAGCAAAGCCATACCCACCCATTTTTGTATTGCCTGAGGCTGCTGTTCTTGCTAGAGCAGCAGAGTTGAGTAGCCCGTGCAGAGATTGGATGGCCTGCAAAGTCTAAAATATTTACTACCTCACCTTTTTCAGAAAAAATTTGCCAACCCCCCTGTTCTAGAAGAGTGCCTGGTACAGTAGACATGTAAACATGTTCATTGTCCTCTTATGTAATTGTCAGACTTACTGTGTGACAGGCATACTTCTAAGGACTTTCTAAGGACTATCTCATTTAATTCTCACATTAAGTCCCGGATGTTGCATTTCCCATATTTTGTAGATTAAGAAATTGAGGCTCAAAATGGTCATGAAACTTCCCCAACATGCTCATTATTCCTTCTGGGACCTGCACCTTCTTGACCCTCCTTATTTTCAAATGACTTGACTCTGGAGCTCACTTGATTAGCCCACAATAGGCACTGTGCTCCCCTGCCCCCCTTTTTTAAACTAGAATTTTTAAAATGACTAACTGGATTGGAGATGAGGTTGGAGTCTCATGTAAGAGGCTGAGGGGCCCTGAGCTTAGGCGCAGTGGGCGCAGGAATGGTCAACTGTGTGCGAACGAGGCTCATGGGCAGAGCATGCTGGGTACTCTTCACTCATTTAACAAAAAGGATTTGTTGAGTAATAGCACGGGCCAGGTGTTTGGCAGGTGTGTACTAGTGAGTGGAACACATGTCATTTTTATGGTCTTGTGGGAAAGACAGACAATAAAAATTTTAATGTGGTGCGGATCTTGAAAAACCGACATGCAAATACTTGATGGTTTTTACAGGTTTGCTCATCTGTAGCATGGAGACAAGCCATGTGTATACCTGTCTTGGTTCTTGTGACGGTTGAGATGACATCAGTGTGTATGACATGCAGGGTTGCTCAATAAGTGTACATTGCCTTCCACTGTTAAAGAGGTAAGTGAGGGAATGAATATAGGGAATTGGGTGCATCGTGTCACTTAAAACATGGCAGCCACCAGTTGTAATTTGTAGGAAGGTTCTTGGGTGAGTTGTGCATAGAAGATGTTCTTAACATTTCCTAATTTCATGGGGCTCATCTAGCACAATTCAAAGTCAGGTTCTGCGTTCAGTCTAGGAGCAGGATGGGAGCTTGCCTTGGGCTGATAGCAGTGTAACTGGGCTGGTCCTGCTGCGGAAGGGACCTGAGCCTGTACAGTGGTGGCAGCCCTGGTTTAAATCAGAATCACCTGGAGAGCTAAAAAACTACCCAGGCCTACCTTTGGAGATTCTAATTCATTTTCATTCTGTCAGACAAGGACCTGCCAATTGTTTTGGTTTTTGCTGCTTAATTTCTCCAGATGATTCTGATTTGCATTCAGGACTGAGAAGCACTGGTAGTAGAAGTAGGCCAGGCTCGGAGCTCCTGGAGCAGAGGCCCAGAGCTGTGAAATGGGCAGTGCCTGTAGGTGGTTCTGTGGGTGTAAGGGGGCTTTTCATCCCCTGGCTAAGGACCTTGACACCATCCTGAGAGCGGGGGCGTGGGGGGCACCTCTGAAGAGCTTTCCAGGAAGGTGAGGGACTATCTTGCAGAGATCTGTACTAGAAGATGAGCCCTCCAGCAAAGCGCTGTGAATCAGAGTGAAGGTGGTGAAGAAGCAATCAGAGCTGGCCCGATGATGGCAGGCACAGATTCAGGTTCAGAGTCCTCCTGTGTCTGTCCCCTAGTGGCCGGTGTCTCTCCTTGTGGAGCCTAATTGCTTAGTTTCTTGTCTGTATTCCTTCCACTGGGCTGGCAGCTCCTTCAAGGCAGAGAGTATCGATTTTTTTTTTTAAATGTGGGTAGTTCCCTGGCTGGGAATTGAACCCAGGCCGTAGCGTTGACAGCGCCGAAGCCTAGCCACTACACCACCAGGGAACTCCCCAGAGAGTATCTCTTTAGGCTCAGCATCTACCATGTAACTCATAGTATATATTTATCGAATGGACTGTGTAGAACTCTAAACTGGACATAGAGCTTACTTGGTCTTTTTATGACAGGTCTCAAAATATTGTATCCCAGTTGCTTCCACACTATACCCTCCTAGGGTAATAAATGCTTTATAGTCACCTGATTGTCCCAGAAGGGGAGGAGAAAGTTTAACAGAAAGGCTGTTAAAAATATGGAGCAGAATGTATGGCAGCTCCTCAAAAAAGTAAAAATACCATATGTTCTAGCAATCCCACTTCTGGGTATATACCCCAAAGAATTGAAAGCAAGGACTCAAAGAGGTATTTGTACCCCCATGTCCATAGCAGTATTATTCACAAGAGCCAAGAGGTGGAGGCAACCCCAATGTGCATCAGTGAGTGAGTAGATAAGCAAGATGTGGTCTCTTCATATAATGGAATATTATTCAGCCTTAAAAAGGAAGGAAATCCTGACACATGTTTCAACATGGATGAAACTAGAGGCTGTTAGGCTAAGTGAAATAAGCCAGTCATAAGACAAATCCTATATGATTCCATTTATATGAGGTATCTAAAGTAGTCAGAGTCATAGCAATAAAAAGTAGGATGGTGGTTGTCAGGGGCCTGGAGCGGGGCGTGAGGAATGGGGAGTTAGTGTTTAATGGGGACAGAGTTTGTTTTGCAAGATGAAAAGAGTTCTGGAGGTTGGTTGCACAATGCTGCGAATGGACTTACCACTTCTGAACCGCACACTTGAAAAGGGTTACGATGGTAAATGTTATGGTATGTGTAGTTTACCACGATTGAGAATAAAAACTAAACACATAGGAGGGGTAAGTAGAAGGACATATGCAGTGAAGAGCCAGGTGCTTATACATGAAGACATGAACTTGTGTAGACTGACGTGAGTGGAGAACAGGTTTTGTTGGTGTGACGGACTGCTGCTCTCATGGCACGGAAGCCCTGGAGTGACAGTTAAAATTCCCCTTCAGAATCTCCTTGAGACTCTGACCTTTGTTGAGAAATTCTGATCTGACCTGAGTTAAATATTGCCTAACTTCCTTGCGGGCACTCTAGAGCTGTCTCTTATTAACCACCTGGCTGGCATCCAGCAGACTCCACTCCTGCTTTGTGCAGTAGTGATGCATATAGAATGAAATGAGAATGCAGGCAGGGCGACGATTTCTTCCTTGGTAGGGAACTTTCCAGTGAAAGGGGGAGGGCTGGACACCTCATCATTGTGACATGGCCGCTTGGCTTCCTTCAGATCCCACCATCCCAGGCAGACAATTTTGAGAGAAATGCCCAGCATTTGAGGGCACATGTTTTTTATTCTTCTGTGCCATCTTGCCTATACTTTGTTTACGGAGCCTTTGATTCTTAAGGAAGGCCTCTTTTCCTGTTTTCAGTCTTTGAGAATGGAATTTTAAAAAGGAAAAACAATGACCTTGAAGTCCTGAATTCCTGATCATTAGAAAAATAGCCACCTAAATCCTGAATTGATGGCCCACTGACTTCAGTGACTTAAAAAAACGAGACAAAGAAACTGCTCAGACTGTGTACATTTCAGCTCCCTCCAGAAGTAAAAGTGTAAGACTCAGAGTCTTGGTCCGTTTTGAGTTTACCCAGCACAGATACACCAGGAGGAACCTCACAGTTGTGGCCAAGAGTACTTAATTCTATAGTATTTGGTAATAGAGTTTGAGGGGAGAGTCAGCAGCCGTTTTAGATTCGGTGATAGACTTCTGAAGAAGTTGCTAATCCTGATCTGAATGCAGAGTCACAGGTGATGTAGCACCTGTGACCTCGTGATGCCATTTTTTGGTAGGCACGTATCTTACATGTAGAGAGTTTCTCAGGAAATTGTATTAGACTAATAACCTTTCTGGTCATGAAAATAATACATATTCATCATAGAAAATACAGAAAAGCATAAAAGAACAAGCAAAAAATCATCTAAAATCTTAACCATTCAGAAAATGCCACTGTCTGAAATTTTGTGTATCTATTTTCGGCCTTTTCACATGTGGTTTTTAATAAAATTTGGATCAGACTGTGTTGTTTCTAAATAACAGCTTTATTCAGGGATAATTGACAGACCATATAATGCACCTTTTTAAAGTGTATACTTCAGTGGTTTTTACTGTACTGACCGCAGTGTAACTCATCACCTCAATCAACTTTGGAGAAGATTTTTCATCTCTCCCAAGAAAAACTCTGCACCCATTAGCAGCCACTCTTGTCTTTCTCCACCCCAGTGGTCACCCCCACTTCCCAGCCCTAGCCAACCACAAATGTGCTTTCTGCCTCTATAGATTTGCCTATTCTGGACATTTCGTGTAAGTGGCCTCATACAACATGTGGTCTTCTGTGTCTTTAACTTAGCCTAGTGTTTTCAAGGCTCATCCCTATTGTCGTGTGTATCTTTTTATTGCCAGTAACGCTCCACTGTATGGATATACTTCATTTTCTTTCTCCATTCATCAGTTGATGGACATTTGGGTTGTTTTCACGTTTCGTCTATTATGAATAATGCTACTATTAAAATTCATGTGGGACCTTCTAGTTTCTTGACAATTTGAAGAAAATTCTTCCGTATACAGTCTCCACGTGTCTCACTTTCTTAAAGTAAATTTATAGGAGTGGAATTGCTCACTGGGAGGACATTACATTTTACGGTGTTTGTCAGATGGTCTAGGAAGACTGCATTCATTCTCTAATTACTTCAGTTTCGTGAGCCTGTGTTCAGCGATGGTTATTTACATCAAATGCTAATAAAATGGGAGTCCATGGATTTTTTGAAAGGCAGGATCCCTCCCACTAAGATTACGTACATAGGGAGTTTCCTGGTGGTGTAGTGGCTAGGCTTCAGCGCTGTCAACACTGTGGCCTGGGTTCGATTCCCAGCCAGGGAACCACCCATGTTAAAAAAAAAAAAAAAAAAAAAAAAAGATGTACATTATGTGGAGAGAAGAATAAACTAGTTAGGTAAACATTGCCTGCCCAGGATGAGTGTCACACAGATGTAATCATCAAGCACCCTTTTAGACCTAAACGTTAAAACAGTCAAGGGAACCAGACTTTGGCCTAGGGTCCAATTCATCCAAAGTCATAAATGCTCTGGATCACGTAGTCTGAACCTTTACCCTGTTGTTCAGAAGACTCAGGTGTCAGCACAGTGGGGCCTGTTGACTTCGGGGCTGATCAGACCTGGTTCTGTCTGCCTCCCAACCTGTGCTAGCTCACGATTTTTTTAGATTCCTTGGGATTCCTAAACATATCCTCTTTGTGCCCTGTTTCTCATTCTTTTACATTCAGAAAACTACCCCTTAAAGATTATAAAATCAGTGGCTAGGTCATTTATATAGCTGAATATGGGAGGAAGTAGTCCAGCCTCACTCAGCCTTACCCTGTTGGTGCCAGTACTGGCATGTTTTCGTCCACAACATGACCCCCAAGTTCCAGCCAAAGGAACTGACAAACCTCGATCTGGAAAGATGGTTGATTTATAAAATTAGAGATGGAAAAAGTTGCAGCAGGTCTTGCAGCAAGCTTCTGTAAAGCAGCTGTTAATGCAGAAGCTGTCGGCAGTGCCGCTTTCTTTTAACTACTGAGAATCAGACTTTTGAAATTAAACCCCACTGCGCAGCAGAGCCTGTTTCCTCCATGTCGTGCCCATTTTTATTACCCAATGCTTTTAGAAAACACCACGTAAGTAACTGGTGGGAAGGTGTGACTGGCAGATGCAAGCCTAAGAAAATGGAAACCTCTCTTCTCATTTCTTTGCAGCTGTAAAAATGTCCAACAGGACCCAGATAGCCACCAGAGCTTCCCTTATTGAGCAACTGATGTCTAAAAGGAACTTTGAGGATATTGGCAACCACCTTACTGAGCTGGAAACGCTTCACGTGACTAGGGAGCATCTCCAGCAGACAGATGTGGTCAGGGCTGTGTACAGGGTCCTCAAAAACTGCCCCTCAGTGGCTTTGAAAAAGAAAGCCAAGTGTTTGCTCTCAGAATGGAAAGCTCTCTATGAGGCCTCTCATTTCCACCCAAGGGACAGCCCTAAATTCTTCCCTTCCGGGGGAAGTGAAGGGCATGTAGGGCGTTCTCCTGACGCAAGTCAGGATGCGGTACCGGGCGGCTCCAGTTCCCATTCCCGTCTGTCCACAGATGTTACAGCACAAGCCACTAAAAGGATTGTGCCTGAAGCCAGCCCTGGTCAAATGGAACCTAAGGAAGAGCGTGTCAGGGGTGGTGACCCTCAGTCCGCTGACAAGAGACCAAGTGAGTTGCTGGATCCTGCAGTGCCCCTGAGAGCTAAATGCACCGAGCTCCTTTATGAAGCCTTGACTAGTTCTTCCATGGATCAGCCCAAAGCTGACTTGTGGCAGAACTTCGCAAGAGAAATCGAAGAGCACATTTTTGCTCTTTATTCAAAGAACCCGAAAAAATATAAAACTTGTATTCGTAGCAAAGTCGCCAATCTGAAGAACCCCCAGAATTCTCACTTACGGCAGAACTTGCTCTCTGGGACCACGTCTCCAAGAGAATTTGCCGAAATGACCGTCATGGAGATGGCAAGCGAGGAGCTGAAGCAGCTGAGGGCCTCGTACGCGGACGCCGGCCTGCGGGAGCACCGCCTTCCCCACGCGGCTGCGGGCACACAGACGACGCAGATCCGCTGCAGGCGCTGTGAGCAGTTCCGCTGCAGTGTCACCGTAATCGCCAGAGGTGCTCTTTTCCTTCCTGGTTGGGTGAGGAATTCAAACCCAGATGAAGAAATGATGACCTACGTCATCTGCAATGAATGTGGGGAGCAGTGGTACCATAGCAACTGGGTGTGCTTGTAATTATAAGTAGTCTCTAAACAGCCCGTGGCCGCAGTGATGCCGTTGATTTGCACCACCCTTTTATGCTTGTTTTTAAACTCTTACACAGCGTTCCTGGAACAGTCCTAAGAAGAAGGAAGGAAAGTCGCCTGCTGAGGCTCACACCACTGTCAGTAAGTCGATGGCTTGGAGAGAAGAGCGTGGAGCACTGTTGGCGTTGCACTTGCGGCCACTTAGAGCTTCGCTGTACTCACCGTGGGGCGGAGAGCCGCGCAGCATCACCGAGGAGCCCGTTAGCAATGCGGCCTCTCGGGCCCCCGCTCCTAAATCCGTCCTGCATTTTGGCAGGACCCCCAGCAGGCCTGTCCCAGCTAGTGTGAGAAGCGCTGCTCTAGCAATAGGCCTGGATGTCTCAGGGTGGCTGCATATTAGGATCTGGGGGGGGGGGGGCTTTGAAACCCCACTGACACAGAAGGCCCACCCAGGAACGATTACATCTGAATCTGTGGGAGTCAGCCTAGGCGTCAACATTTCTTTTTTAATTCCTTATTTTAAGATGCAGAGTTGACAACTGCTCATACCGAGGCTCTCACTTGATCCTTTCCACAGCTCTCAGAAGACCATTGTCCTGTGTACTTTATTGATGACAAAACAGGTCCATAGACTTGCCGAGGCTACAACCATAAATAGCCCAACTCAAACTGCTCTCAGATGTTGTTTGTCCAAATTCACTGCCCAAGACTGCCTCAGTATTGACTTCTGTATGTATTCCTGGCGACGTGGGGGTAAATGCATACCGTCTCTGGGCTCTAACATTGGGTAACTAGAGCTTTGTTATGTTTCCCTCTCTGCCCACCGTACAGGTCTCCCTTGAGCCATAAAAGTTACCCTGTAGCTAACTAATGCACAGAATTGTGTTTCGAGTCCTCTTGCTTAGTCAAAGGAGTTGCATATTTTTTTTTCCATGACATTTGGCTTCTGACATTAGGGCATCTTTATGTTCTCAAGGGCGTGTGTGTTAGGTCTGTAGGGCAGGACAAAACCCTCCCAGGCTCTGTAGCTGGGACCGAAAATTAGACTGACAAAAGACGTTACTAAGAAGAGAAAAACAGTTTAATAACGTGCAGCATGGTGATACACACACAGGAGAGACCCAGTGATGAGTAACTCAAAGGGGTGGTTAGAACTTGCACTTATATAGTAATCTTAAAGAGCAATTAGTCTGTAGAGAAGTAGCAAGACAAAGGAAAAGGGTTTTACACCTTTTTAGGGGCAGGAAACTGGGGGAAAGTAAACGCATGAGGGAGCTAATGGAAGATAGTGGTTATTTCGTCAGCTTCGATTGTGTAGACTCTTGCTTGGTGCCATGTCGTGTCTGGTGAGAAGGTTGTCACCCACTTCCTGGTACAGAATTCACGAGGGGAATTTACGTTCTGCTTTCAAGGCAGAGTGGGGAGGGCAGGGAGCTCATCCCATGTCTGCTTTTTCTCATTTGCTTTCCGCTCAGAATAATTCTCATGCCAGGATGGCATATTTTGGGGTGGCATACTCTGAACCCCTTTAGGTCTGAAGTTCCAATTCTGCTTGTGTAAAAACAGGCGGGAATCTGTCAGAGGAAGTCTGTTGCCTCAGCCTTCCAATCTACCAACGTTTCTCTAGTGAATGAATTGAAGAGGAAATGACTTCTTTGCAGCCTTTGCACAGTGTTTAAGCAACATGTATAATTGTTTAACAACCCTTCTATGTGATTACCGCAGCTTTTTTTCCTCTTTTAAAAATTCTTAGAATGTTCACTGTCATCTTTTTAACAAGTTTTCTTCTGAGTTATGTACACACCTACACGTTTTCACCAGTTCTTTTTTCCTAACTTTTCTGACTTGCTCTGTCGGGGCTCTGAAGGCTTAAGCATTTGTACGTTTAACCGTCCTCGTGACGGAATTCCCCAGAAGAGGCACAAAACCAAATCGTGTGTTTGCAGTGGTTTTGAGGAAAACGCCTTGAGGCCATCAAGTGTGAATTCTATTTTGATCTCTTCGCCCTGGGGCTTCCCGGTGTTGCTTATTGTGATGTAACCTACGTTAGTCTTTTTAAAGGGAAACTTGCAAGGTCACCTAAAACTTCAAGTTTCGCCAAGTGTGGTTTCATGTGATTTGGAATGACCTTAAGAGCTATCGAGCGGGTATAAAAGCACAGCACATGAGTGCCAAGTGTGGTTTAGGGTTTTTTGTGTGTTTTAGGGTTTGGGGTTGGGTTTTTTTCTTTTTTTGGGGGGGGGTAGTTTTTATTTGTACCAGAATTTAGCAAACTGAATCTGCAGACAAATAAAAGCACCTGAAATGGAAATTTCTTTACTCTCCCAGATGTAAAAATCTAGACAGTCTTCCTCATTTTGTGTCAGCTTTGTGAGTGCCTTTTGCAACTAGAGATAGGAAAATAGTAATCTGGGTTTTTCATTTCTTATAGCCAATGAGATAACATTACATTTTCTAATTATATAGATGATTATTCTTTCCTACCCTATGTCTTACTCCTTGAAAGTGTTTTTTTTTTTAATTGCTTCTGGGGGAAGGATCTTTCATGTAATTTAAAATTATCTTTATAGGAACAGGCCCCAGGACGGGAATATGCCTGTCACAGATGATGTACAGTAGGAGGTGACATCAGAGAGCCATCAGGTTCATGAAGGCCCTGTGTGATGGGAAGCCATGGCCACTAGGGTCTTGGTAGTGATAAGATTTGAAGGGCCTTTACGGGAGATCCCTCTGGCTGCTGTGTTAGGTCAGGTGGAGGGAAGTGAGGATAGATGCAGGGACACCAGTTAAGTGGCCATAGCAATGGTCCAAATGCCATGTACCTGGTTTCATACACAAGTACACAAAGATTGCTGTCCTTATGCTCTTACAGTTGACACAGTCCTTGATGATGGGGTTCAGGACACACTCTCCCAAATGGGGTGCCTTAGCATATTGGGTATTTTAAGCTGAAGGAATTTGAGAAACAGCAGGAGGGACTCTGCTGGCCACCTTCTCCCCTGAGGCCTCCCACACCCAAGGCAAGGAGCATCCTTATCTCTGCAGATGGAGAGATGCTAAGAGAAATCTGCAGGAACAGGTCTCTGAGGCTCCCCCCCCAGTTGACTTTGTGCTATCACATTGTCCCACAACTTGCCACTCTTCAGCAAACCCGGTATAAAAACCCTTAGCTTTAACCCTTTCTTTGGGTCTTTATTTCCTTCTGATGGTTTCCCAAGTCTCATAAAACTTACAGGAAGTAAATGTGTATGCTTCCCTTTTGTTAATCTGTCTTTTGTTACAGAGCAGTGGTTCTCAACCTTCCTAATGCCACAACCCTTTAATACAGTTCTAAGGGGTCGCGATCCACAGGTTGAGAACCACTGTTACAGAGGCTCAGCCAAGCACCCAGCCAGTAGAAGAGAAAAGATTTTTTTCCTTCCCAACATTGGCCATATTGCAATTGTCTGTTCATAAAATACAGCCGACCCCGAATTCCCCACCCACGGCCCATAATAAAAAAAATAAACAGCACAGAAATTCCTCACAAGTAGAGCCTGCTTCTTGGTTGCCACGGTTACGGAGAAGCGCTCCGCATTGGGCACAGACATCAGTTGTTATACCTGAATGTAGAAGGGTTCATGGGTTTTCCCACATCACTCGCCTTTTGTCCATGTTACTTGTTTTAGATAAAAAGTTGGGGACAGTCGCAGCTCTGTGTCTTGCCTGAGTACTTCCTGTCATCAGAGGCCCCTTTCATTCCCTGCTGCTGGCTGGCCTCCACTGCCTTTGCAAGGCCTGGGCCTTCATCTGTTAGGGCAGATTGCTTTGTTATTTATAACTTACCAGTAAATGTGAAATATTTGACTCACAGCCTTTTCTGTCTCTCAGAGGTATTTATTTACCATGAGGACCTAGATCATGGAAGGCCCCTTCTTGCTTTCAGAAGAGCCCACGATCTGGAGGAAGAATCAATGACGACTTTACATAATCTCATTTGCATTGTTATTCAAAATTAGGTTTCCAGAGAGGTCACTGTGTTACCAGAAAGGCTATGCAGTAATGATTGCACGTGGGTTGCCACCTTGCCAGGTGCTGGGGACAAAGAGATGAACGATACACCGTCCCAGGCCTCGGGACCCACAAGCAGGGGAAGTGTCAATGCCATGTAGCCAGCAGTCATTTTACATTTCAAGAGACTGAAGAGACAGGTGCGGGGGACCCGGTGGGGATCAGGGAAGGCTTCCCAGAGGCTGTGATCCTTTAGGTAAATCTTGAGATGAAGTTAGGCAGGCAGAGGTAGGGGCAGGGGGTTCCTTCCCTTATCCGCTCTATTCCTGGCACTTTCTATACTGCATCTCGTTGCCAGCATTTTATTTTTTTATTTTTTTTTATTTCATTTTTATTGTTAGACTTATTGGGGTGACATCTGTTAGCAAGGATTACATAGGTTTCAGGCATACAGTTCTACAGTGCCTTGTCAACTTGCTGTATAATAAGTTCACCACCCAGTGTGACTTCTCTTTCCATCACCTTATATTTAGGTTCCCCCCTCCTCTCCCACCCCCTCCCCTTTCTCCCCTCCCTAACCCACTC
>PVJL010020552.1:0-11888 GCA_004026885.1 Lyroderma lyra
TCGAAGTAACACATTGTACTTTTCAAATTTATACAGTGCTAGACATCAGATATATTCTATTAAAAAATCACATGACCCAGTATCATTAGCAGTCCTTAAATGGTCTGACTTTCTGTTTAAGAGAAGTATTACTTATTTAACATTGTTAACTTATATATTTGGAAGCAGATTCAAGTTGCTGCTTCCAGACAGATATCCAAGGACAAGATTGGAGATAATGTTCTCAAGAAATAAGCTGATGCTACGTTCCGGATTAAAAAACTGAAAAATTGAGATGATGCGCTGGCCTTGTCACATGGATCTTTGTGGTCTCATGGCAGTGACAGGCTTGGGATACACCAGCTTCATATCCCTCAGTGCTGGAAGAGGCACAACCCACATCTCATAGGAGCCACTTACCTCTTCCAGACCTCACACACTTGCATCTGCAGTCAGAAGTTTCAGATCTGTTGTCCTCAGCTTGCCAGGCTTTTGTGTGTTTTTCAAAAAGGTTGGGAGAGAATGAGCGGAGTCAACCTGGAGTATCTAACTTCGATATTATTAGGGTACCTCTAACATGACATGGCCATAGTCAAGGCCTTTATTTCTCCATCTCCCCACCTGCCCAGCATCTTCCTCTTCTTAGTCAAGGTCACTCCACACTTCCAGGTGCTCAGGTCAGAAATCTTGGCATTTTCCTTGATGCCTTTCTTGCTTTCATACTGACCTCTAATCCATCAGCAACCCTGCCATTGGTCTACAAGATATACATAGAACCCAGACACACGGGTCCACACCATCATCACTGCTATGTGGGGTTGTCGTAAGGGTCTCCTCATTGGTCTTTCTGCCACCTCCTTGATCCATCACATCTTATATCAATTTTCACACAATAGGAATTCTGAATCCTCAGAGATGAATTGCTTAGAAACCTAAGTCACGTCACTCTTTTTCTGCTCACAGCGCTGCTGTCACGCACATCTCAATCACACCAAGATTCAAAGTCCTCAACACAGTGCACAAAGCCCTACTTTAGTGCTGCTCAAGCAGCTTGTCTGCTAAATGACAAAGACTTTCCACCAGAAGGTCAATCACCTTGGTGCTTTGTTTGGGAAAGTCTTGCAATGACAAAAATCTCACCTGAAATGAACAGAAAACTGGGTAATGCTGTTGATCTACTTTCTGTCCCAGGCTCTTTAGTTCCTTGCAGATCACCTGTTGGGTGACAATGCCCTAGACAATCTGGTCTCTGCCTAGTCTTAGGTAATTTTCCTCATCCCATCTGTTCTGGTCACAGTGACATCTTGACTATGAAACATGACAAGTTACCTCCCAGGGCCTTTGCATTGGCTATTCTCTCTCTCTGGAATATTCTTTGTCCAGAGACTTACATGACCCTTTCCCCCCTTCTTTTTAGTCTTGCTCAAATTTCACCTTGTAATGGAGGATTTCCCTGCCCACCTTATTTAAATAGAAATTATCTCCCAATCCACCCACCCCCTATCTCCTTCATCCCACTTCATTATCCATTGGAGGAGTTATTGCCATCTGAAAAAAATGCTTGTTTTTTTTCTTGATTGCCCTTCCCTCTTCACTAGAATATCAGCTACTTGAGGCCAGTGACTGTTAGGTTCATTTTTGTGTTTTTTACAAGCACTGTAAGCCTGTGCAGAGTGTTTGCTTATTGTGTAGAAAAGGAATTAACTCCCTTGTGAATGACTGCATGCTGAGAAGTGAGCACAGTCCCTTCAACTTCACTACCTGTAAATGGGTATAATTCCAGCACTGTCCACGTGTAGGAATCATGTAAGAATGGGCCTCATTCCTGATAACTATTACTATGTAGCAAAATACCTCAAATTTAAAATTGCTTCATGCTGAAATGATGATGAACCTGAAAACAATAAACTCCAATCATGATCATATATGATCAATTTTTGCACAAGATACTAAAGAACCAAAATCTCAGGTGGAGTTCTCTGGAGAGGGAACACCAGGGATCCTTTTGGAAAATCGCATTCTCCTGGCTTTTCGTGCTTTACTGCACTTCAGTCCAATAATAACCATGAGAGACCTGCACTGTGACAGACAGAAAATAGAGACTCATACTGGTAGTGTCACTTAACCAAGCACATGATTCAGTGAGGCTCTTCCCTTGTTTTCTAACCTTATCTACACACACACACACACACACAAACACACACACACGCACTACAATTATTAGACACATTGCTTAGTGTAATTTTTTTCTTACTGAGCATTGTATATCTGAGATACATTCAAGTTGTCATGTGTCGTCTTATTTCTCTTGTTGTCATCATTACAAGAGTTTTACATGTCCTTAGAAAATGACACATTTACTAAAGGCAGCACCACTCACTGTGCATGGCAGGGCTGGGCAAGATGTGATCATGGTCTACCAGTGAACCACCAAACACTTTTGAGGTGACTGCCTGAATAATGAAATAAATACTCATATATAGCCCTTTTCCCAGGACAAAGTTAAGAAATTAATTGTCCAACCTCATAGCTAGTAGAGCGCAACACTTGGAGAAGTAGCCTTTGGCTTGAGAAAGTCTGCCCAGGCCTGCTCTGTGGGACATGATCTACATAGTTTGAAAGGAAAATGTCATTAAACTTTTAAAAGCATTTTACCCTTTTCAAAGGGTAATGTCTTTATGGTTAGTAAGGAGACATCATTTCATTTTCTTTAACAACAAGCTCATTACTCTTAAAAAACGGTATTGCATTTTAAAATAAACATGATTATTTTGTCTTTTGAAAGGACCTTATAATCTTATTTTAATAAATGACTTTATCAGTTATAAAGGACAATAATGTCTTTCATCCAAATGGGACATTACATTTTTGTAAAACTAATATTCATGAGGCATTTATATTTTAAAGACAAGAATATTATAAAACAATACCATGAATGCTACTTTATAAGCTAGTTTATTTAGAAAGTCTGAGAAAATGTATACCCTACATGCATGAATTAACAAAACATAATCAAGCTAACGCCTGGGTAACCAACGAACCAAGTCAAGAAATAGCTCATTGCCAGCATTCCAAAGCATCTCTGATTATAGTCTTGGCCCTAAAGTTCTCTCTTGATTCTACAAGTGACATTTTTCTGAATTCATAGTCATTTCCCTTATTTACTTCACAGTTTTCCCAACTACACTAAATCCAGAGACTGGGAAGAGCTTCTCTTCTCAAACTTGCAATAATGCATCTCATACTCCAAGTGCCAACTTATCTTGAATGTTTTACTCCCTATTAAGTTGTAGGTGTCAAGCCTATTACAGCAAGCAGGGGAGCATTTGTTTCCTTTTAACTTCATTTTTATTTGTTTAATTGTAATATGCACATAAATAAAATTTGAGTTTTTAATTATTTTAAGTGTGCAATTCATTGGTATTAAGTACATTTACAATATTGTATAATGATAAGGACTATTCATTTCCAATGAGATTTTATGTTTTAAGCATTTTAGGATGATCTGTTTGTGCAGATAATGTGTCCAATTTGTAAGCAGTAATTAAGCCACAGTTCTTGCTACTGCTTTGCAACACATCATCTATTAAAAAACTATATTGTTTTTGAATGTTTCTTGACCAACTGATTATGTAGAAATGGAGCCATCTTGTCCACTACATACAGGCAGCATCCCCATTAGAAAGTAGACATCTGGTTTAAAAACAGCATTGACCATTTATTTTACCATATCACTAGTTGGTTAGGAATATCTTTATCTCATCCGTGAGAAATGCAGACACTATATCCACTAGAACTTCCATGGCATTGCACGTGAAACAATTGAATGTTTGAAAAACACAATGAGTGCATCCTCTTTTGGCCATGGTTATGCCTTTGTTGCAGGAAAGAGGGCTTTTGGCTTCCTGTGGAAAAGAATTCAAGTGTAAGCCAGACAAAAGAACAAAAGAAATTTATTGTGAAGTGATCCACTCCACAGCCAGAGTTGAGGCTGCCATTAGGAAAGACACAGTCCGGACTTTCCTCATAGCTGTGGTTTTTATATATAAAGATAAGAGAGAGGAATATTCTTATTAATTCTCAAAAGGGGTGGACTCTTCCAGAGATTTGAGCTCCACTCTTTTGTTGTCCTTCTAGGGTCCTTTCTGTTGAGTCATGGCCCTGGTGGGAGTGTTATTTAGCATGGAGGTGTGTTATAATGGTCATATAATGTGGCTGGAGGTTACTTGGAAATGATGCTCCTTGCCGTATTGGTCTCAGCTGGTTCTGGCTTGTGTCCTTGCCTCATCTTGATTTACTGGCCCTTCCTCTTGGACTGGTGGTTAATGGCTTCCTTAGAGACCCTGATGTCCTTGACTAGCAGTTAGTGCAGTTAGTGGTTTTCTTAGAGGTCCTGCTCCCACCCTATTTCCATGCCATCCTTTGGGGGTCTGCCATGAAAGAAGTAAGGATATAAGAGCTGATCTTTCCACACAGCGGAGATGCTCCTGGCCCATAGGTGTGTGCCACCGCACCCATAATCTCCAACGGATCTGCCCACATGCACAGGCAGCATAAAGAGGTGCAAATAAGGAGACAACAATTTACCATAATTAAGTAAACAGGTTTTGAAAAGGATGGTGTTTGCAAAGTTTTTTAATATAAATTCTGAACATTCTAAAGTTCTTTCTGTATTTGGTAGGCTTGAATAACGACCGCCAAAGGCATCCACCATGTCATCCTGAACCCTGTGATTGTTCCTTCACGTGACAGTAGGAAGTTTCCAAATGTGATGAAGTTAAGGATCTTGAGATGGGGAGAATGTCCTGGATGATCCTAAATGAAGTCACGGTTTCCTCATAAGTGATAAGCAGAAGGCCAGAGTGAGAAGAAACATCAGGACGGAAGTAGCGGAGGAAAGGCTGCTTAATGGTGCAAGATGTAAGGGGTAGGGACGGCCTCCCATTCTGGAGACGCTTCTCGCCACAGCCTCCAGAGGGCGCTAGTCCTGCAGACGCCTTGATTTCCACCCAGGGCTGCCCACGTCACCACAGGAAACAAATATGAGTAAATGTAAGACCACATTGTAGTTTCCCTGGTGGTGTAGTGGTTAGGTTTTGGCACTGTCAATGCTGCAGTCTGGGTTCGATTCCCACCCAGGGAACTACCAAAAAGAGGAAGGATACATTTTTCAATGATTTTTTGCTTTGAGACATAAACTGCTCCTTCAAAACTTCTTTTACAGCAGGCACGTAGTAGTTAAAAATAAAAATATTAACCAATACAGCCTGAGCAGTCCCTTTCAGATAACACAAAAATAAAGACTGAGTCGCAGAGTATCTGGCGCCGTTCAAGGATGGGGTGGGTGTGGGGTCTGAGAATCAACCAGAAGGAAGTAAACCCTCTGATGAACTGTCAGTGCCACTGAGAGGTGGGCTCAAAGTCTTGGGGATGATTGGGAATCCAATGAGTACCTGGAAGGGCAGCCGTGTGTGTATATGTATGTGTGTGTGTGTGTGTGTGTGTGTGTGTGTGTGTGTGTTTAATGAAGGCAATGTGAGGTGGTCTCATGGACTGTAGGGGTAGACAGTGTCTCAAGGGGGGTCTACGGTGAAAGAGGCAGACACGAGCTTCCCAAGGTGAGGAGGGGGATGACAAATGTACAGACCCACACAGAACACGGGACATGGTACAGGGTGAGAGGAGACAGAATATAGTGGGGAATAGGAGTCTAGAGAAAGGAGAGGGTGCTAGTGTTGGGATGGGGTGGCGGGGGAGGTGAAAGCTTGAGCCAAGGGCTTGACAGGCTGCTTCTTTAGGTAGGAAGGGATTGGAGCTTGAGGACAGGATGGAGATGAAAAGAGGCTGTGGGACCTGAGGGCTTGCAAGGAGAGGTCATGATAAGCAGTACTGGGGGCAAGATTCGCTGTGGGGACCACTGGTTCAAAGTGAGGGTGGGGTATCCACTGTCCTGATCAGACTAGGTGCTAAAACAGCTGATTCTCAAAGTGGAGGCTGGGGTGTGGCAGCTGAAGCATCACCTAGGAGCATTAGAGCAGCAAACTCTTGACATCCCCACAGCTTGTGAGTTTGCAAGATCCCTGGGGGCTGCAAGGGGAAGAGACTGGCTGAGGTTCCAGGAGCAGCTGAAGAGAAGCCTGCACACCGGGAGGGGAAGGAGGGAAAGAAAGAAGGGGGAGGGCACCATCACCTTAGTGTGTGGAGATTTAACACTGAAAAAATTGAGGTGGGCTGGCGGGAACATTCCAGATGACTGAGGATGAACTCTGAGGGAAGGTATGTCTCCAGGCCTCAGAATTATTTCCACACAAATTTTTTCTTCATATTTTAAAGGTTTTACCTAAGGGGTGTTCAATCTTTTGGCTTCCCTGGTCCACATTGGAGAAGAAAAATTATCTTGGGCCACACCTAAAATACACTAACACTAAGGATAGCTGATGAACTGAAAAAAACAAAAACAAAAAGTCACAAAAAAATCTCATAACGTTTTAAGAAAGTTAATGAATTTTGTGTTGGGCCACATTCAAAGCCATCATGGGTCACATGCAGCACGTGGGCTGCAGGTTAGACAAGCTATGGAGTCTATAGCACAATGTGCTGTTCCAAACAGGAATCCAAACTTGTTTATGTAGGACATAGTGTTTTCCACCAGCAGTTGGTTTGATGTTAAACTTGCTTAGATTCAAAAATTGGGTTGTAAGTCAATGTGCCCAAATTCATCCAGTTTTAAACACTTTTCACCCTCAGGAGCACACAGCACAGTCCTCTTACAGCTACCTACAAGGTACTGACAATACTGTGGCAGAAGGGCCCTCAGGAGCGGTCCCCTCTGTTTTGTTTGAGTGACAAGACTTCTTGTTGTTGTTGTGAAAGTTAGTATTTAAATGCTTTTCTTTGAAAGAGGAATCTTAAGAGCCAGAACACTGTTGACTGCATATGTCCAGGTCATTCCCAGGAGTGGTGTCCACCATAAATGGGTGTTCCCTCACACCCTTTCTCCTCTCCACAGTCTCTCTTGACCCATGCAGGGGTTCCTTCTTCTGTGTCTTCAGACATCTACACTATCCTGCACCCATGCACATGTGTACCTAAAAGGGCAGCCCCTGGAGAAGTGGGCATGAGACTCCTGAAAGAGTGATATTGGAGTTTGTAGAGTCACAGGCTGCAAAGTGTCCCATGGAAAGAGAAGGTCAGGTCAATAAAACAAGGGCAGGTGAGTCCAGTGTGGGGACCACGACTCAGGGCTGTGTATGAGGTTCAGAAACTATAGTGAGAAATCATGTCTCTTAGGGAAATGCTAATCAAAATGAGATTCTTCTAAAAGTTAAAAGTATAACTACCAGACAGCCCAGCAATTCCACTTCTGGTTATTTATCTGAAGAAAACATAAACACATTCAATAAGACTTATGTACCCTTGTGTTCATTGCAGCATTATTAATAATAGCTCAAATATGGGAGCAAGCTAAGTGTCCACTGATAGATGAATGGAGACAGGGCTGGAAAAAAATCCAGGGATGAATGCCTCTATTTTACATATTACATGGCTTGATACTTTCCAGACAGCCTTCATATGAAATACAAAATAGAATATTATTCAGCCACAAAAAGAATAAATTCTTGCCATTTGTGACAAAATGGATGGAACTGGAGGGTATGATGTTAAGTGAAATAAGTCCGACAGAGAAACACAAATACTGTATGATTTCACTTATATGTGGAATCTGAAAACAAAACAAATGAGCAAGCAAAACAAAACAGAAACAGGTTGATACATACAGAGAACAAAGTAGTGGTTGCCCGAGAGACAAGGCAGGAGGATGCCAGAAAAAGGTTGAAAGGGATAAAGGAGTATAAACTTCCAGTTAAAAATAAGTCACTGGAAAGAAGGCAAGATGGCGACTGGAGAGGAGGTTCCTAAAGCCTCTCCCAGAAAACACAATTGAACGGACGTCCAGGAGCAAAGAAAGAGGACCCTGAGTGACAAAACGGCTGTTGAGAAATCCACAAATCGCAAGTAAACACCTGAAGGTTGGCAGAAGGGGGCCAGTCGGGGAGAGGGAAGGGAGCAGAGATGGACCACGTGGAATGCGATCCCTGCTGACTATCCGGAGCTGCGCAGTTTGAGGGAGGGGAGAGAGACTGGGGAGCTGGGGGCAGAGTTTGGGAGCCAGTCTCTGGAACTTTTGAGTGGTAGAAGGGCTGAGTGAGGACTCTGAACTGCAAAGATAACACCCCAGCTCTAAGCCCCCTGGAGACCTACACAGGGCTGCAGTTCCTGTTCCCAGCCTGCTGCAAAGGCGACCCTGCTGTCTCAGGCCAGGCCCACAGCTTTGGACTTATGGAGCAGGCACTTCCTCGTGCACCCCAGGGTTCTGAAAGCAGCGTGAGGCTTTAGACAGCCAGGTACTGAAACAGGGCTGAAAAGAAAGACTGATTTGATTTGCTAGCAAAAACAGCTTCCCCAGCAAAGGGCAGAAGGCAGAGCCGCCTTTGGAAAGCCTTTTGTTGGCCTCTCCCCAGGATATATGCGCATAGCCTCCAAACGCAGTAGGAGATCAGAAACAAGAAACAAACAGCCCCCTCTCCCCCAAAACTTGACCCCCAGCGCCACCTAGTGTCTACCCTACAGCAAGACACCACAAAAGCAATAATCTGGGCAGTGAACATAAAGCCCTTATGTCAAAGAGGAAGAACCTAGCGGACAGGATGAATTCCTTAAAAACTAAAACTCCTCAGAAAGAACATGAAATTCACCTAGAAGATAGCCTGTTACAACTGGAAGGGACTCACTTAAGTGACGGAGAATTTAAAGCAGCCATTCTAAAGGCTGTGAGAGAAATGAAAACCTATTGGCAGAACACCATAGCTGGGATAAATAATATGAAAAAAGATATAAACGACATAAAAAAGGAACTCTGTGAACAAAAAGAACAATTTAACAAAGAAATTCAAAACATAAGAAAGATTGAGACGGAAATACGAGAAATAAATAATACCATACAAGAAGTGAGAAATGAAATAACTGCCATAGGAAATAGGACCAACCAGATGGAGGAAAGAATTAGTGATATTGAAGACCAGAACATGGAAACAGCTCAGAAAGAGGAAGAGAGAGAATATAGAACCAAAAGGATTGAAAGAACTCTGCAAGAAATATCCGACTCCATGAGACAAAACAACATCAGGATAATAGGAATAGAAGAGGGGGCAGAGCAATCTATAGAGAGCATACTCAAACAAATCGTGGAAAGATCTGGAACCCCAAGTTCAAGAAGAAAACAGGTCCCCCAGATACCTGGACCCCAACAAATCTTCTCCAAGACACATGGTACTAAAGATATCCAAAACTAAAGACAAAGAGACAATTCTCAAGGCAGCCAGGGAAAAAAGAGCTATAACCTTTAGAGGAAAACCCATCAGGCTGGCATCAGATTTCTCAGCAGAAACTCTACAAGCCAGGAGAGAGTGGAACCCAATATTCAAAAATTTAAAAGAGATAAACTTCCATCCAAGAATAAATTACCCAGGAAAATTGTCTTTCAGATATGAAGGTGGAATAAAGACCTTCTCAGACAAACAGAAGCTGAGGGAATTTGCCAGCATGAGGCCAGCACTCCAAGAAATACTGAAGGAGGCTCTTCAGCCTGAAACAAAACATCAGGAAAAATAGAACAAAGTTGGGGCAACAAGAAAGAAACAAAAATAAACAAAGAAACAAACAAACAAAAACAAACAAAGAAATAAGTAATGGCCACAGGAAATCCTCACATATCGATCATCACTCTAAATGTCAATGGACTGAACTCACCAATAAAAAGACACAGAGTAGCAGACTGGATTAAAAAACAGAATGCATCCATATGCTGTCTCCAAGAAACACACCTCAGCTGCAAGAACAAACACAGACTCAGAGTGAAAGGATGGGATACCATACTCCAAGCAAATGGTAACCAGAGAAAAGCAGGAGTGACCATACTGATATCTGATGAAATAAACTTCAAGATAAAAAAGATAATAAGAGACAAAGATGGTCATTACATAATGATAAGAGGCACAATGCAACAACAAGAAGAGTTGACACTAATCAACATATATGCTCCCAACCAGGATGCACCAAAATATACAAAGAAATTACTTACAGATTTGAAAGGAGAAACTGATGAATACACAATCATAGCGGGATACTTAAACATCCCGCTAACAGCCATGGACAGATCATCAAAACAGAAAATAAATAAGGAAATAACAGCTCTAAATGACACATTACAGCAATTGGACATCATTGACATTTATAGGACACTTCATCCAGCAAAAAGAGACTACACCTTGTTTTCTAGTGCGCATGGAACATTCTCAAGAATAGACCATATGCTGGGACACAAAAGTTGCCTCAGCAAATTCAAGAAGATTGAAATCATACCAAGTGTATTCTCAGAACACAAAGCTTTGAAATTGCAATCAACTGTAAAAGGAAAGCAGAAAAAAACCACATATACATGAGATTAAACAACAGCTTATTTAAAAAGGACTGGATAAAAGAACAAATAAAAGATGAGATTAAAAAATATATAGAAACTAATGACAATGAAAATACAACATATCAGAATTATTGAGACACAGCAAAAGTGGTAATAAGAGGGAAATTTATATCATTACAGGCCTATCTTAAGAAACAATAAAAATCACAAGCAAACATCTTAGCATCCCATCTTAAACAACTAGAAAAAGAAGAGCAGACAAAACCCAAAGTCAGCAGAAGGAAAGAAATAATAAAAATTAAAGCAGAGGGGCAGAAGACAAGATGGTGACTGGAGAGGAGGTTCCTAAAGCCTCTCCCAGAAAACAAAATTGAACTGCCGTCCAGGAGCCAAGAAAGAGGACCCTGAGTGACAAATCGGCTGTTGAGAAATCCACAAATCGCAAGTAAACACCTGAAGGCTGGCGAGAAAGGGGCGAGTCGGGGAGAGGGAAGGGAGCAGAGACGGACCACACGGGACGCGATCCCTGCTGACTATCCGGAGCTGCACAGTTTGGGGGAGGGGAGAGAGACTGGGGAGCTGGGGATGGAAGGAGTTTGGGAGCCAGCCTCTGGAACTTTTGAGTGGTAGAAGGGCTGAGTGAGGACTCTGAACTGCAAAGATAACACCCCAGCTCTAAGCTCCCTGGAGACCTACACAGGGCTGCAGTTCCTGTTCCCAGCCTGCTGCAAAGGCGACCCTGCTGTCTCAGGCCAGGCCCACAGCTTTGCACCCCAGAGTTCCGAAAGCAGTGTGAGCCTTTAGACAGCCAGGTACTGAATCAGGGCTGGGAAGACTGATTTTCCCCAGCAAAGGACGAAAGTCTTTTGTTGGCCTCTCCCCAGGATATATGCGCATAGCCTCCAAACGCAGTAGGAGATCAGAAACAAGAAACAAACAGCCCCCTCTCCCCCAAGACTTGACCCCCAGCGCCACCTAGTGTCTGCCCTACAGCAAGACACCACAAAAGCAATAATCTGGGCAGTGAACATAAAGCCCTCATGTCAAAAAGGAAGATCCCAGCGGACAGGACGAATTCCTTAAAAACTAAAACTCCTCAGAAAGAACATGAAATTCACCTAGAAGATAGCCTGTTACAACTGGAAGGGACTCACCTAAGTGACGGAGAATTTAAAGCTGCAATTCTAAAGGCTGTGAGAGAAATGAAAACCTATTGGCAGAACACCATATCTGAGATAAATAACATAAAAAAGGATATAAACGACATAAAAAAGGAACTCTGTGAACAAAAAGAACAATTTAGCAAAGAAATTCAAAACATAAGAAAGATTGAGACGGAAATACGAGAAATAAATAATACCATAAAAGAAGTGAGAAATGAAATAACTGCCATAGGAAACAGGACCAACCAGATGGAGGAAAGAATTAG
>PVJL010020553.1:0-11882 GCA_004026885.1 Lyroderma lyra
TTCTGTTGCTATTTCTCCATCTAACACTGGACTGTCAAGTACGACATAACCCTGGCACTTGTGACAAATTTTGTCAGCTTCCACATTGATACCTTTGCACCTTGTTAAGGATTGAAAGACTTCTTTTTTGGTTTTAATTTAGAAACCTTTGGTATGGTAAATTATCAATACTGTCAGCCAGAGATGCAATGAGGGCAAATAGGAAACACCTAATAGATTTGGAATGTCATGACTTGTAAGGAAGTGTCCAGTCACTGAGTATCTGTCATTCCTAAGGAAAAGGAAAAGGACGTGCTCTGCCCCACGACTTTCATCTACACCAGTCACAGTCAGGAATTTACTTCACCACTTCTGAAACGTGTCAGCTACCTTTCTTCTCTGCAGGACTTTCCTCACACCCATGCTGCAAGTTCCCTGAGCTCCTCTTGTTACTGCTTGTGCATTTTGGCCTTCTTGACCCAGCTATCCCCTTCAGAAGCTGAAGTCTTCCTTATGCTAAGTGCATATGTATAAACCCTGAAACAAGTGTGTTCCCTAACCTTGAATATTCTTCCATCACCAAATCTTCTCCAGTCTCTCAAAGAGCATCATTCATGGTGGCTGGATATAGGGTTTTGGGGGACCAAGCAAGGTGAGGGAAAAAACCTCATAGAAGTGAGGGTGGAAGCCTTGCAAACGGTATTAAAGCCCATACGGTATGAAAAATGCATCCCTGTGTGAAAGAGGGGGAACCTAGCATGGGGTGTTAGAGCTAGGGTGGAGTGAAGAGGGGTGTCTCCACATTGCAGTGGTGGTGCTATTGGTCTAGGGCCCGTGTTAAGAATGGAGTGAGAAGAGGACAGTCACATGGGCAAGAAGAGCCTTCAGTGTAGGTGTCAGAGCCCAGGCAGGGTGGGGCTGGCACCGATTCATGGGTACAAAGTTGGTAGTTGCTTGGCAAGGATATCAGAGCAGAACAGGGTATTTGGGCGGATGCGTGGGGAAGCTATCTGAAAGGGATTGTACTTAGCTATAACAGGAGGAGATTGGTTTTATTCAGGCAGGTGCTGATCATGTAAGTAAATGTATTTAGGATATTTAGAAAATTCTCACCGTTGGAGGAAAGAATTACAGATGCAAAATAAAAGTTGCTGGAATAAACTGCTCTGGGAATGAAATTGGAGATATCAGCATTATATATATATTAGATATGAATTTGTGTGTTGATATATAACAACATGATGGTAGCCTAGGACTAAAAGTACCCAAGTCCTAATATCTCCATTATACCCTCTGGACCTGCATTTAGAAAAAAATATTTTTAAGTGAGCACAGCAATTGGTGGGTTATTTAGAAGCAGATTATAAATGAAATGCCTCAAGCCAGATAAAGTCTTCTATCTGGTTCTATACACTGGTTTCTGATGGGGAGTAACTGGAGTCATAGTAACCCATTTAATTCAAGGTTAAGTTGCATTATATGTAAAACAATTAAATATAATTTAATTGTGTTTGTAATTCTTCAAGTTTCTAAAATCCATTATTACATTTACTTATTAAGGTATTTGGTCATTCAATTTACAAAGAATTATAGTTTTTTGCATTCACACATCAAAAATATATATCCATATGTATGTATCATATATATGAATATATGAGGAATGTCCACATCTATGTATATGAGGGATGTCCAGGAAAAAAAATCTAGCCATTGTCAGTATAACCAGAATGGTTACATGGCTGAATACTTTATGGGCAGTCCTCATGTATCATTTCATTTATGAAATTTGGATATAATCATTTTAATCAGTTTGTATGATGTTTACAATTGTTATTATTACTATACGTACTGCTATATACGGATAACATTAGATATTTTTATAAACAATGTAAATTTTATTCTTTTTGTTCAAATATTAAAACATTTATGCTAATGTCTCTTTATGAGTGGTTCTTAGGTATTACATTTATTGGGGTGACATTGGTTAGCAAAAATTACATAGTTTCCACGTGTACAATTGGACATTGGATTGTCTATGTGTTGCATTATGTGTTTGCTACCCAGAGTCAGTTCTCTTTCCATCAGCATATTAAGTATTACTTTTGTGGGACATGTTTTAAGGAAATCTATTCCTACGTGCAGATGTGTAAATTTTGTATCAGTCAGATGTTACACAATACTGCTTTGTAAAATCCACTCAAAAACTTAGTTGCTTATAATACTAAGCATTTGTTTCTACATTCATGAATGCTTAGGTTAACACTATTTGGAAGATCCAGACAGTGCTCAGGTGTGTGGTTCTTCTGCAGGCACATGAATTGGTGTCCAGACTATGAATTGTTTCCTCTGGGGCTAAGATTGAGGGTGTGATGACCCACGGCACATGATTCTCAGGGCAAATTGCCTACAGGAACAAAATCCCCGAAACAAACAGCACAAACAAGTTAAAGTCCAATTATTGCTAATGCAATTGAATATAATTTTGATTTCTCCTTAGGTCTTTATAATTCTTCAAGTTTCTAAGAACCACTACTCCATTTAATTGTTAAGGGATTTGATCATGCCATTACAAATAATTATATTTTCAAAATAGACAATTAAGTTTATGATTTAATTTTGTATTAATTATCAAATAATGTTAGGTGTGTTTTTCACATGTGTATTAAAATGGAGTTTCTTTAATTAAAAATGGAAAAAAAGTCCCCTTACTGAAGTAAATGTTCTCTAACAGAGAGCATCTTGAACCTTATCCATATCTCCTGAAACCTTGTTACAATGAAGACCCTCCAAAGTTAGTGTAGAACCTGCGATTTGGCATTTGTAATAAGCTCCCAGGGCTGTCAGTGATGCTCGGGCTTGGGGGAAATTTTTGAACAGCAAAATATTTTCATATAAAACAGAAAGAATTTGCCATCCATGTTTAATATTTTAATTTTTAATAAAAATGCCTTCTGTTTTTTTGTAGAATTGTATTTACACATATAAAAATTTCCTCATTTTTAAATTTCCTCAATCATTTAACAAAAGTTTTTCATTATAAATCCAGACTTGGTGATGATGGTTGGAAACACATTCAAGTGTATTGTAATTGCCCAAATCCTGAGGAGTGGAAAAATAGTGACCATCCAGGCTGCCTGCTGTCAATCCCCCACAGTCACTCTCACTTGTAGAAGCACATTTCTCAGAACCCTCTTGCCCTTCATTTAATTCCTATTTGGAATGTCCAGAGTGGCTTGTCCTTCACACTATGAACTGACTGATTTATAGCCCAGACAGCTCAGGTGTGATGATCTCTGTTGTTTACAAAATCAGGAGAGGCATGATAGGTGCTAGTGAGGCTGAGGAGGGACAGAGAGTTAGGGTGCAGAGGAGCCTCCCGGGCCACTTCTACCCAAACCTCCAGTCACCATTAAACAGTGGGTGCCTCTGATAAGTGCTCTCAGGTGATGGAGGCACAAGGGGAGCAGCTGGGCCAGCCTGTGCTCAACTGACTGCTTCGTGGTTTGTGTTCTGGCTTATAACACTGTGAGAGGTCTACTGTAATCCTGTTGACAGTAATAAGTTGCAATATCTTCAGGCTGCAGGTTGCTGATGGTGAGAGTAAAATCTGTCCCAGATCTTTGGCCACTGAACCTTGAAGGGACACCGGTGTGCATACTGGATGAATCATATATCAGGAGCAGAGGAGCCTTCCCTGGTTTCTGCTGATACCACTCTAAGTCATTGCTAATGCTCTGACTGGCGTTGCAGGCGATGGTGACTCTGTCTCCCAGTGATGCAGACAGAAAGGATGGTGACTGGGTCATCTGGATATCACATCTGACACCTGAAAATGGAAACATAGAGACAAACATCAATAAGAGTATGCTACATGGTCTTATATCTCCCCAGCAGTCTAAGTGGTACCGACCCCACTGACAGACTAAATCCCCAGTGTTGTCCTTCCTCACCTGGGAGCCACAGCAGCAGGAGACTGAGGAGCTGAGTAGGGATCCTCATGTCCATATTTTGTCCCATGTGAGACTGATTTCTGCACAGGGTGTGACCAGTCTATTAATGTGTCCAGGGCTGTAGGTTGCACCCCAGTAACATGCAAATAATCACTGTGGTTAGGGCAGGTGGGCACAGCTGCAGGACTGACTTATCTCACTAACATAGAACAGTCCCTGTGTCTACCAGGTGCCCAAATTCAACATGAGCAGCAAAAATTTGCCTGTGTTTCTCTTTGGCAGTCAAAACGTAGAATCTTTCTACTGTCCTATGAGTATAGTATTCTTGCTGTACTCAAATTTCAGGACAAGCTTCTGTTGCTATTTCTCCATCTAAACTGGGTCTGTCAAGTATGGCACAACTCTAGGACTTGCAGGAAATTTTGCCAGCTTTTTGCAATGGTACCTGCACACTTTGTTGAGAACAGAAAGACTTTTATTTTTGGCGGGGGGGGGGATCAATTCTTTAAATCTTTACTATTGTAAATTATCAGTACTACCAGCCAGAGTTGTAATGAAGTGAAAGAGTAAACAACTAAAGAATTGAGTGTCATGACTTGTAAGGTAGTGCCCAGTAACTGAGTATCTGTCATTGCTAACCTGTCATCTCTAGGTTAGTGATCTGTCCTTTTTCATTTCTGAGTGGTGTGTTCCACCACTTTCATCTAGACAAGCCACGGTCAGGAATTTTTCTCTCCACGTCTGAGATGGGTCAGCTACCTTTCCTCTGTGCAGGGCTTTCCCCACAGCCATGCTACCTGCTCCCTGAGCTCCTAGGATTACTGCTTGTGCCTTGGTCCTTCTTAATCCAACTTATCCTTTTGGAAGCTGAAGTCCTTCCTAGACCAAGTAGTTCTGTATAACCCTGGAACAACTGTGTTCCCCAAATCTATAATACATATTTGTCCATCACCAAATTTTTTCCAGTTTCTAAGAGAACATCCTTCTCAGTGGCTGGATTCAGTGCTTTGGGGCCCAAGCAAAAGGTGAGGAGGAAACCACACAGAAAGGTGAGGGAGGAAGCCTTATACAGGGTGTGAGAGCCCACACACTATGAAAAAGTCATCCCTGTGTGAAAGAGGGGGAACCCAGCATGGTGTGTCAGAGCTAGTGGGGAATGAAGAGGGGTGTCTCCACATGGCAGTGGTGGCACTATCGGACCATTACATGTGTTAAGGCTGGAGCAGGAAGGAGAAAACACAGAGGCAGGGGCCCTCGATGTACTTGCCACAACCCAGGCAAGATGCACTGGACACCCACGCAGGGGTGCAAAGTTGGCAGTAGCCTGAAAGGGTATCAGTGCAAAGCAGGGAATTTGGTGGAAGTTATCTGCAAGGGAACTGTAGTTGGCTGTAACAGAAGAGATTGTTTTTGTTCAGGAGGGTTGTTGATCATATAAATAAAAGTGTATTATAGATAATATGAGATGAAATTGTCAACTGTTGGAGAAAGGAGTTATGGACGCTAAAAAGAACATTGCTACAATAAAGCACTTTAATAATGAAACTGAATATATGGGGGTTATCTATAGACTAGGTATGAATGCGTGTGTTGACATATAAATAGATTGGGGATGAATAGACAAATCAATTTTTCCTGGCCTAGTAGCAATGCCATCCAAGTATCAATATCTCCTTTTATACACTTTGTACCGCCACTTAGAAAACATATTTTCAAATGAGCACAACAATTTTGTGTGATCTAGAAACAGATTATTTTTTTTAATTCATTTTTATTGTTAGACTTATTGGGGTGACATGTGTTAGCAAGGATTACATAGGTTTCAGGCATACACTTCTACAGTGCATTGTCAACTTGTTGTATAGTAAGTTCACCACCTAATGTGGCTTCTCTTTCCATTAGAAACAGATTATTTTAAAAATGCCTCAAACCAGATAAGGTACTCTCTCTGTCTCTGGACAATAGTTTGGATGCAGTGTAAGTGGAGTCATATTAACCCATTTAATGCACAAAATAATTGCATTCACAGATCAAAAAAATATATATCCATACAAACAAGGTCTGACAATTAAAATCACCCACTTGCCTCCATGCAACTTATGTTGGCAGCACTGTACAAACAACTTGGTGAGGTGTCATAACCTTGGTACATCTGTGTCTCACAGCTGTGTTTGTGATGATGTGTGGCAGGCTTTGCTGAGTGGCGTTCATTATTGTTGCGTGTGTTTGTGTGCTGTTGCAATAATGTTAGTGCCTGAATTAGAGCAACAAACAAACATTAAATTTCTTGTTAAACTTGGCAAGAGTGGAAGTGAACTCAGAGACAGTCCAAGTTTATAGAGATAATGCCATAAATAAAAAGGCACTGTACAAATGGATTAAACATTTTTCTGAGGAGAGAGAAAGCATCACATATGAAGAGAGGTCAGGTTGGTCAGTAACAAGCAGAACTGATAAAAACATTGCAAAACTTCATCAAATTGTGGGTCTAAATCATTAGCTGTGAGAAGCATAGCTGACCAAGTAAGCATTGGTAGAAAATCTTGGTGTAAGAAAATCTGGCATGTGCAAAAATGGTCTTGAAGAAGCTCCCAAAAGCAAAGGAGAGTCAAAGTTTCCCAGATCTTTTTAGAGAGGCAAGACAATGTTTTGGACCACATTATCTCTGGTGATGACACGTGGGTGTACTGATACGACCCTGAAACAGAGCGTCAAAGTGCACAACGGAAGTCAGCCAGTTCTTCACAGGCAAACAGTTCTGTCAGTTCAAATCAGGAAACCAAATGATGTTGCTAACTTCTTGATATCAGAAAGATTGTTCACTATGAATTGTACCAACTGGACAAACAGTCAACCAAGTTTACTGTTTGGAAGTACTGAAAAGGGAGCATGAAATCGTTAGACAAAAACGACCTGAACTTTATACCAACAACTCATGGCCGTTGCAGCACAACAAGGCACCAGCTCACACACACTGTCTGTGAGGGCGTTTTTAGCCAGTACACAAATAACTGTATTGGAACACCCTCCCTACTCACCTGATCTTCCCCTTAATGATATTTTTTTTTACCCAAAATAAAAGAAAAATTGAAAGTAAGACACTTTGATTACACTCAGGACAGTGTATTACAATGACAGCTCTAATGTCCTTTCCAGAAAAAGAGATCCAAAATTGCTTTGAAGAATGGACTAGATGCTGACGTTGGTGCATAGCTTCCAAAGGGGAGTACTTAGAAGGTGACCCGTAGTGATATGGAATAATGAAGTGTGTAGCAATTTTTCTAGGATGAGATCGTGAACTTAATTGCCAGACATTGTATGCTTATGTACACATATATGTATATATTATTTTATTTATGAAATTTGGATGTAATTATTTTAATGTTTGTATGATGTACAAAATTGCAATTATTATTGTAAGCACTGCTACATTTAAATAATATTCGATGTTTTAATAACTAATGTGAATTTTATTATTTTTATTCAAATGTTAAAACATTTCTATTATGATTTGTGTTTTCTCATGAATGGATTCCTAAGTATTACTTTTGTATGAAACATTTTAGTGAAATCTATGCTTATATACAGATGTGTAAATATTGTCTTAGTCAGATTTTACATCATATTGATTTGTTAGGAACCACTCACACACTTAGTGGCCTATGATGCTAAGAATTTATTTCTATATTCATGAATGCTTATGTTAACAACAAATTGTATAATCCAGAAAGTGTGCAGCTCTATGGTTCTTCTGCGGGCACATGCATTGGTCTGTGGACTATAGATTATTTCCTCTGAGGCTGAGACTCAGTGTGTGTGGTGAGTACCCAAGTCACATCATTCTCAGGAAAAATCGTAGGAAGGAACTAAATCCCCAAAACAAACCATACAAACAAGTTTAATTCCCATCACTTGTAATGCAACTGAATATAACTTTGATTTATTCGCAGGTCTTTGTAATTCTTCAAGTTTCTAAAGACTATTACTGCATTTAATTATTAAAGTATTTGATTATGCCATTTATAAATAATTATATTTTAATACATAATATCTTGAAGTAAGTTTATAATTTTGTGTTAATTACAGAATAAAGTTGGGTGTGTTGTTAACATGTGGATTAAAATAGTGTTTTCTTAAATGAAATGGAAGAAAAGACCCATTTAATTGAATTGACCTTGCAAACAAAGCATCTCGAAAATTAGACATACCTCCTCCTATCTTGTTAAAATGAAGACCCTCAAAAGTGGTTATGAAGTGGAACCTGCTATTTTTCATTTGTTCAAAGCTCCCGAGGATGTCAATGATTCCCTGGTTCCTGGGAACATTTTGAACAGCAAGGTATTCTCATGCTAAAGATTAGGTGTTCTGCTGGTTTTTTGCAGGATGAGCTCAATCGGCAGTGGGTATGATCTGTCAGCCTCTGCATTCCCTCCTGAAGGAAGAGTTTTTCAAGTTGAATATGCTATGAAGGCTGTGGAAAATAGTAGTACAGCTATTGGAATCAGTTGTAAAGATGGCATTGTCTTTGGGGTAGAAAAATAAGTCTTTCTAAACTTTAAGAAGAAGGTTCCAACGAGTGACCTTTTAATGTTGATTGGCATGTAGGAATGGCGGGAGCAGGTGTGTTGGCAGATGCTCGTTCTTTAGTAGACATTACAAGAGAAGAAGCTTCAACTCTAGATCTAACTTTATTTCTTTTTTTTTTTCTATTCATTTTTACTATTAGAATTATTTGGGTGACATCTGTTAGCAAGGATTGCATAGGTTTCAGGCATACAATTCTACAGTGCACTGTCAACTTGATGTATAGTAAGTTCACCATCTAATGTGACTTCTCCTTCCATCACCTTATATTTAGCTTCCCCCACTCCTCTACCACCCCCTCCCCTTTCTCCCCTCCCTGACCCACTCGTCCCCAAATAAACATTAAATTATTGATTGTGTCCATGGGTTATTTGTTTGTTCATTTCTTTTTTTCTTTGTTTTCAGTTTTATATTCCGCATATGAGTGAAATCATACAGTTCCTTGTTTTTTTCTGTCTGGCTTATTTCACCAAGCATGATGATCTCCAGGCCCACCCACTTTGTCGCAAATGGCACTATTTCATCTTTTCTTACAGCTGAGTAATATTCCATTGTGTATACGTACCACAACTTCTTTATCCAGTCGTCTGTCGCAGGGCACTTTGGTTGTTTCCATGTTTTGGCCACTGTGAACAGCGCTGCAATGAGCATTGGGGTACATAAGTCTTTGCGGACAAAGGTTTTCAAGTCTTTTGGGTAGATCCCCAGAAGGGGGATTGCTGGGTCACATGGTAACTCCATTCCCAATTTTCTGAGGAACCTCCACACTGCCTTCCACAGTGGTTGTACCAGTTTGCACTCCCACCAGCAGTGTACCAGAGTTCCTTCTTTTCCACATCCTCTCCAGCACTTGTTATTCCTTGTCTTGTTGATAACAGCCATTTTCACAGGTGTGAGGTGGTGTCTCATTGAGGTTTTGGTGTGTGTTTCCCTGATAGCTAATGAGGATGAGCATTTGTTCATATGTCTGCTGGCCATTTGTATTTCTTTGTGGGGGAAATGTCTGTTTAGTTCTTCTGTCCACTTTTTAATTGGGTTGTTTGTTTTTTTGTTGTTAAGTCTTACTAGTTCTTTATATTTTTTAGATATTAGACCCTTATCTGATGCGTTATTTGCAAATATTTTCTCCCATTCAGTTGGCTGTCTCTTTGCCTTGTTGATGGTTTCTTTTGCTGTGCAGAAGGTTTTTAGTTTGATATAGTCCCATTCATTTATTTTTGCTTTTACTTCCCTTGCCTTTGAGGTCAGGTTCATGAAGTCTTCCTTGAGTCCTAGGTCTATAAGTTTAGTACCAATGTCTTCTTCTATACAGTTTATTGGTGCAGGTCTGATATGAAGGTCTTTAATCCATTTTGAGTTAATTTTTGTATATGGAGAGAGTTCACAGCTCAGGTTCATTCTTTTGCATATGTTTTTCCAGTTTTCCCAGCACCACCTACTAAAGAGGCTGTCTTTTCCCCATTGTATGTTTTTTGGGCCTTTATCGAAAATTATTTGTCCATATATTTGTAGGCTTATTTCTGGGTTTTCAGTTCTATTCCATTGGTCTGTATTTCTGTTCTTTTGCCATTACCAAGCTGTTTTGACTATTGAAGCTTTGTAATACAAATAGAAGTCAGGAAGTGTAATGCCACCAGCTTTATTCTTTTTATGTAGTATTGCTTTGGCAATTCGAGGTCTTTTATGGTTCCATATAAATCTAATAATCCTTTTATCTATTTCACGAAAGTATGATTGTGGGATTTTGATGGGTATTGCTTTAAATCTGTAGATTGCTTTGGGCAGAATGGCCATTTTAACAATGTTAAGTCTTCTTATCCATGAACAGGGGATATTTTTCCACCTCTTAAAGTCTGTTCCAATTTCTTTCAAAAGTGTCTTATAGTTCTCTGTGTATGAGTGTGTCACGTTCTTTGTTAAGTTAATTCCCAGGTATTTCATTCTTCTTGTTGTGATAGCAAAAGGAATTTACTCCATTTCTTTTGCTGTGGATTCGTTGTTTGTATAAAGGAATGCTGTTGATTTTTATACATTGATTTTGTATCCTGCAACTTTACTATATTCATTAATTGTTTCTAATAGTTTCCTGGTGGAATCTTTGGAATTTTTTATATAAAGTATCATGTCATCCGCAAATAGTGACAATTTGACCTCTTCTTTCCCAGTTTGGATACCTTTGATTCCTTTCTCTTGCCTGATTGCTGTGGCTAGAACTTCCAGTACGATATTAAATAACAGTGGTGACAGGGGGCATCCCTGTCTTGTTCCTGATTTTAGGGGAGTAGGTTTCAGCTTTTCCCCATTCAGTATGATGTTAGTTGAGTGTCTCTCATATATAGGCTTTATTATGTTGAGATACTTTCCTTCAATACCGATTTTATTTAGTGTTTTGATCATAAATGGATGTTGTACCTTGTGGAAAGCTTTTTCTGCATCAATTGAAATGACCATATGGTCTTTATCTTTGATTTTGTTTATGTGGTGTATCACATTGATTGATTTTCGTATGCTGAACCATCCTTGTGCTCCCGGAATGAATCCCACTTGATCATGATGTATGATCTTTTTCATGCATTGTTGTATTCTGTTTGCTAATATTTTGTTCAGGATTTTTGCATCTGTGTTCATCAGAGATATTGGTCTATAGTTTTCTTTCTTTGTTGTCTTTGCCAGGCTTTGGTATTAGAGTAATGTTGGCCTCATAGAATGAGTTAGGAAGTATTGCTTCCTCTTCAATTTTTTGGAAGAGTCTGAGGAGGACAGGTGTTAATTCTTCTTTGAATGCTTGGTAGAACTAGTTGGTGAAACCATGTGGCCCAGGGCTTTTGCCTTTAGGGAGATTATGTATAGTCATTTTGATCTCGTTGCTATTGATTGGTCTATTTAGATTATCCAGGTCTTCTTGGTTCAGTCTTGGTAGGCTATAAGTTTCTAGAAACTTGTCCATTTCTTCTAGGTTGTTAAATTTCGTGGCATGAAGTCCTTCATAATATTTTCTTATAATCCTTTGTATTTCTGTGGTATCAGTGGTAATTTCTCCCCTTTCATTTCTAATTTTGGATATTTGTGTCCTTTCCTTTCGTCCTTTGATTAGTCTCGCCAGGGATTTGTCAATTTTGTTGACGTTCTCAAAGAACCAGCTCTTCGTAATATTAATATTTTCTATTGTGCTTCTGTTCTCTAATTGGTTTAGCTCTGCTTTAATTTTTATTATTTCTTTCCTTCTGCTGACTTTGGGTTTTGTCTGCTCTTCTTTTTCGAGTTCTTTAAGATGGGATGCTAAGATGTTTGCTTGTGATTTTTCTTGTTTCTTAAGATAGGCCTGTAATGATATAAATTTCCCTCTTATTACCGCTTTCGCTGTGTCCC
>PVJL010020554.1:0-11874 GCA_004026885.1 Lyroderma lyra
ATATTTGTTATAAGTGCCCTCATCCCATCAGTCGTCGTACTTCTCTCTTGAGCATGCTCAACTTTGTCATTATTGGCACCTTCAGTCACACTGAAATACACACTTTGCCTTCCTCTACTTCAGAGTCCATCTTTGTAAATTGTCCACAATCATTTTTACCTACATCCTCTCCTTCTCCTCTTTCTTCAACCCTCAGGAGCACAGCTTCTATGCCATGCATGTTGCTATCTCCATGATAATAAGTGAACAAGCACTACTCAGGTTGGATTTTTCTGAACTTTAAAGGATTTCTCCTTGAAATATTCTCATACTTTGCTTTCAGTGACATGGTATTTCCCTGGTTTTTCTCTTACCACTTTGGTCCTTCCATTTCAGTATCTTTAGTGTCCTTTGAGGTTTCTTCTCTTCCTGTCAATTAAATGACGTTGTTCAGGATTCTGGCCTTAGCTCCCTTCACTTTTAATTCTAAACATACTTTGGGTAGGTTGTATTTCTATAGCTTCAATTATTGTCTATAATCTTGAAGGAATAGATGTACAGAGAATATACAAAGGTTATATTTTCCAAAAAGTGCTTATGACCAACTAAGATAGGTCCAATATCCTATGGGAGAACAAAACTCATGTCCTTAGATGCAACTATGTTTGGCAAAAGTTCAAAGGCCAACAAAGAAAAAGTATGTCATTTCAGTAAAGAGTGGAATCCTAATTCACCTGGGATTGGCCTGTTAGTGAGTCAGCTTCCATTTTCTCCTTCTCAATGCTCCCCTTCTGGAGTAGGACAGAATCCTCACAGGTTGTATCTGAGGAAGATGAGGGAAAACATTAGGGAGACAAATGTTGCCCTGGAGAAGATTTTAATGATTATATTAGTAGTTTTAACAGGCTATTCATAGGAATCATCTTTAGAACTTTAAAAAAAAATGATGTCAGGCTGTATCAGCAAACTCTCCCCAAGGGGGAAGTGCTGATCTTGTTATTTTTAAAAAGCTCCAGGGAGTTCCCTGACGGTGTAGTGGCTTAAGACTTCGGCATTGGTGCTGTCGGCGCTGTGGCCTGGGTTAGATTCCCAGTCAGGGAGCTACCCACATACCAAAAAGCAAAAAAAAATCAGAAGTGATTCTGATATTCTAACAAGGGTTGAGAACTATTAGATGAGAGAAAAGAGGGTCAAAATCATATTTTGAGGCCTCATCTGTAGTTACAGCAGATTGCAAAAAATAACTTTAGTCCTGTCAAAACTGAAGCCTAACTAAGGCATAGCTGTAACTAATATTTTATCCAACAAATTCCTTCATCATACACAATGGGGAGAATTCTACTCAAGGGTTTCTTTGCTCTGTGTATATTATATACAGACTTAGGTGGTTTGGTCATCTTGAACTACTAACTCTTTCAAGGACATAAAGATGTGAGTGGCAATCAATTCTCTTCTCCACCCCTTTGGTGAGAAGTACTAGGCACTGGCATTGGTGCACAGCTTCCCAAGAGGAGTACTTTGAAGATGACCATAAGTGACATTCAGCAATGAGGTTATGTGGCACTTTTTCTAGGATGAGTTCATGAAATTAACTGTCTGATCTCATATACCAAAGGGTATATACCACTTTCCTAAAGTTTCTCCAAAATTCATCCTTTACACCAGTAATCCTCAAATGCCAGACTATAAACCAATACTAGTCTATGAGAAAGTTTCATTGATTCGGGGTGAAATAAGAAAAAATAGAAACAATGTAGAAGATACTTTATGAGACTACTTAGTAAATAAAGGCAGAATTAGAAAACATCCCAAATTACCTTTGAATGCTGCCAAAAGATTAGTTTGTCAACTTTATTCAGATCTCTACCACTTTGTGAAACCTCAGCTCAGTTCCATAGCCCCTAAAACAGTCATTATAACATTGTTTCTTATTATGGCCATTCTTGGAAATAACACATGATACCCTGAAAAGATACAGGAAAATCTTCCTGATGTAATAATATACTAAGCAATTGTTCATTCATTTATTTAACACATAATTACTGTCTCCTATGTGTGAGGCACAAGTCATTTATATAGCTTACTAAATCCTCATTCTGATACATTTGATTCCCTGCCCTCAGAGTCTATAATCTATTATGAATAAAAGACATTAAATAACTGTACTGGGTCAATAAAAACTCTTGTCATTTAACTTACATTGTTGCTTTCCACCCCAAATCCTGCCAATATTATGATGAGTTATTTTTTAATAAGTGACTTTAATATGTGAATGATTAAAATAAAAAACTGTGGTACATCCAATAACACTGAAAACTCAACATTAAAAAGGAATGAACTATTGATACACTGCAATAATATGGATGGTTCTTGAGGGTATCATGCTGCCTGAAACAAACCCATCTGAAAAGGATACATACTGCATGATTCCATTTATATAACATACAAAATTATAAAGACAGAGAACAGATTACTGGACACTTAGTAAGGGATGACGGTGAGGGCTGGTGGGTGTGACTATAAGAGAATATTACTGGCTAACTGTTACGGTGATATTATTTTTGAGATGTTTTATTTTTTAATTACATTTTACTTACAATATTATGATGGTTGCAGGTATATAGCACAGTGATAAATCATTTATATAACTTACCAAGTCCTCATTCTGATACATCTGGTTCCTCTCTAACATCATACATAGTTATTACAATGTTGTTGAATATATGCCCTATGCTGTACTTTACATCCCTGTGACTATTCTATGAATTTGCACCTTAATTTTTTAACTTCTTAATTTCTTCCCCTATTTTACCCAGCCCTTCAGCTCTCCTCCCATCACCCCAACAAATCTAGTACCCATCTGACACCACACAAAGTTACTGAACCTTATTGACTATATTAATGTGTTACACTCTGTATCATCAAGATTATTGCCTTGTAACAACCAAACTAAACTGCTCCATTTCTTTCTGTATGTTACTCAGTCTCCCATCCTCCTCCCATCTTAAAGAAGTCCCTCTAACATTGTTTGTAGTACTGGTTTGGTGGCGACGAACTCCGTTAGCTTTTTCTTGTCTGAGAAGCTCTTTATCAGTTCTTCAATTCTAAATGCTAGCCTTGCTGGATACATTATTCTTGGTTGTAGATCCTTGGTTTTCAACATGCTGAATATTTTCTGCCATTCCCTTCTGGCCTGTAAAGTTCCTGTGAGGAATCAGCTGAGCATCAAATGGGTGTCCCCTTATAAATTACTACTTGTGTTTCTCTTGCTGTTTTTAGAATTTTCTCTTTTTCTTTGACTTTTGCCATTTTAATTATGATGTGTCTTGGTGTATTCCTGTTTGGGACTCTCTGTGTTTCTTGGGCTTGTATGTCTATGTCCTTTGCCAGGTTAGGAAAAACTTCTGTTGTCATTTCTTCAGATAAGGTCTCGATCTCTTGCTTTTCCTCTTCAGATTCTGGTAATCCTATGATGCAAATGTTGTTATGTTTTAACGTTGTCCCAGAGGAATCTTAAAAACCATTCTAATTTTTTTGCATTGTTTTTTGTATTTGTTGTTCTGATTGGGTGTTTTCTGCTGCCTTTCTTACAAATCACTGCTTTGTACTTCTGCTTCATGTAATTTGGTGATTTACTCTATTCTTCACTTCAGTTGTGATCTTCATCTTTGGCTTTTACAATGGTTTGGCAGTCCTCCTTTATGCTTGCTCTCTCTCTGTTGAAATTATCATTAAGTTCCCCGAGTATTTTTATTATCTTTGAGCTCTGTTTCTGATGAGTTATCTGTCCTCATTTCTTTTGATTGTCTGTTGATTGCATTTCATTTGCGCTCTCTTTCTCTGGTTTCTCATTCTAGCAGCCTCTCTGCTTGAAGATATTCTGCTCCTTAATCATTGCTGCAGCTTATTTGGTGATCCTGGGTGGGCAGGAGTCTGTGGGTGATAAGTGTTTAAGCCTTTGTTTTCTACCTGAAGCCTCAGGACCGCGCAGGTTGTATGGACATAATTATGCCTTTTTGTTCTCGGTTTGTCTTGTTGACTCTGCCCTGAGACTTTGGGGTCAGTCCTAAGTGCTAACCCCTCAGAGTATGCTGGTTGTGGGCCGAGAAATGCATACACAGCCCAATCTTTCTCCTTCCCAAACAGAGGGAGGTCACACCGCAGCTGCTCATCACCCTCCTTACTTCCCCTCCTCTTGTAAATGAAGTGAAGTCGGGCTACTCCGTTCACAGACCCAGTCTGCACCTTCTGGGAGCCACAGTGAGGTCTGGTTGTCGTGCCTCATAGTCCCTGCCTCTGGGCCTCCTTTCCTCTGTCCTGCGGAACAAGTGAGGTCCAGAACGCTCACCCACCACCTTTTTCCTCTTCCCTCCCCCAGTGGTAGAATTCTAGGCTGGCACCTGTGTGCAGCCTATGTCTCTGCACTTCCCCATTTTATTTATCCTTTGTTTGCCCTTCTGCTCTCCACTTCAGTGTGACCAATGTGTTTCTTAGCTGCAATTTTGTGTTGAATAGGGAGTCCTCGGTTCAATTTATAGATTTTAAATATATTTTTTATTGTTAGACTTATTGGGGTGACACTGGTTAGCAAGAATCACATAGGTTCAACATATACAATTTTACAGTGCTTCATTTACTTGTTGTATTATATGTTCACCACCCAAGTTATAGATATTTCCTCAGCTGTAATCTCCAGGGGAGTTTTTCAGGGGTCCCTCTCACACCACTATTTTGTTGCTCTTCCTGTGATAGGTTATTTCAACATTATCATAGACAACTCAGCCTGAAGATCCTTGATATCCTTATTTGTGATAACTCTCAGCAATCCTTATTCCTATTTAGGTCCTTATTACTTAAAATTGTTCTACTATGAGAACAAACTTGAATAAATCAACCCCTAACTACATATTCCTATCCTTTCAATTTTCACTTTCTTGCTCTTAGCATATTCTCCAACTTATATCAATGTCCCACCACAATTCAATGATTCTTTACTCTTCTACCAGTCTGTCACCTCTTGTGAAGTACTTTCCTCTCTATGCAGCTTAATTTCATGCTGAATCACTTTCAGCCCTCTTTTCCATCTTCAAATTCCTGAGATACTTGTTCTTTACATGTAACACCCATCTTAGTTTGATCCAATAATTTCTCTTATCTACCCTTTCTAAAAATTGAGGTAAAATTAACGTAACATAAAATCCACTATATTAAGCATTTTAAAGTATACAATTCAGTGACTTTTAGAATGTTCACAATGTCGTGCAACCATCACCACTATCAACTTCAGAATATTGTCATTGCCCCAAAAGAAACTCCAAACCCATTAATGAGTCACTCCCACCCTGCCTCCCTTCCATACTGGCTCTATTCTGGCATTCCATATAAATTCAATCATATGGTGTGCAACCTTTTGTGTCTAACTCCTTTAGATAAGCATAATATTTTGCAAGTACCATGTATCAGTACTTCATTCCCTTTAATGGCTGAATATTATTCCATTGTATGGATATACCATCATTTCTTTATCCACTCATCAGCTGATAGACATTTGGATTGTTTCCACTTTTTCACTATAATGAATAATGCTGCTATAAACATTCATGTACAAATTTTTGTATAAACATATGTCTTCAATTCTCTTGAGTATATATAATTCTATATTTAACTTTTTAAGGAACTATCAAACTGTTTTTCCACAGTGGCTGCACCATTTTACATTCCCAAAAGCCATGTATGAGGATTCAAATTTCTCCATATTCTCGCCAATACCTGTTTGTTTTCGTTTTATTAATACAGCCATCCAAGTGGATGTCAAGTGGTATCTCATTGTGGGTTTGATATTAAATTCTCTAATAACTAATAATGCTGAACAATTATACTTAGGCTTATTGCCCATTTGTTTGTCTTCAGAGAAAAATCTATGTTTAAGTTCTTTGCCCATTTAGAAAACTGTGTTGCTTGTCCTTCTACTGCTGAGTTGTAAGAGTTCTTTTCCCAACATGTTCCCAATATTGGGCCATTTTAAGATATGATTTTCAAATATGTTCTTTCATTCTGTAGGTTTCCTTTTCACTTTCTTGATAGTATCCTTTGATACACAAGTATTTAATTTTGATGAAGTCTAATTTTTCTCTTGCTGTTTGTATTTTTGGTGTCATAGATATCTAAGTATCAATGACCAAAATCAAAGTAATGAGGAGTTATTCCTATTTTTTCTTCTAAGAATTTTAGGTTTAGCTCTTATATTTAGGTTTGTTCATCCATTGAGTTAATTTTTTGCATAGGTATGAAGTCCTACTTCAATCTTTTGCCTGTGGATATCAAGTTGTTCCAGTACCATATGTTAAAAACTTTGCCCATTTAATGGTCTTAGGACCCTTGTTGAAAATCAACCATAGAAGTATGAGTTTATTTTCTGAACTCTCATATCTATTCCATTGATCTGTTATATATGTCTTTCTTATTCCAGTATCTCATGACTGATGATTTTAGCTTTGTAGTAACTTTTGAAATTAGGCAAGGATGCACCAAACTTTGTTCTTTATGAGGCTGTTTTTGCTATTTGGGGTTCTTTGTAATTCCATATGAAGTTTAGGATCAACTTGTACATTTCTGCAAAAAAGGGTAGCTGGAATTTAGATATAAATTATATTTGAATCTGCAGATTGCTTTGGGCAGTATTATCATTTTAACAATACTAAGCATTCCAATCCATGAACATGGGATATCTTTCATTTATTTAGTTCTTCTTGAATTTCTTTCAATGTTTTATAGTTTTCAGTGGACAAATCTTACATCTCCTTAAACTTACAGTTATGTATTTTTTCTTTTTGATGCTATTGTAAATGAAACTATTTTCTTACTTTCATTTGAGGATTTATCACTGGAAGGTAAAAAAATACAACTGATTTTTTTACGTTGGTCTTGTATCTTAAAAGTTTGTTAAATTTATTAGGTAGCCAATCAATCCTCTAGATTCAGACTCTTCTTTTCCAATGCTCCCTTCATTCTGTAACACCTGACCTATAACAATAGTCTGCTAACTGGTTCTCCTATTTTCAGAGCCCTCAGGTCTACCATTTATGTGAAAAATTGATAAACTTTTTCTGTCAAAATCCAGATTAAAGATTTTAGGTCAGGCAATACAGTTTCTGCTACAACTAACCAATTTTGGTCATAGCACAAAAGCAATATAGACAAAATATAAATGGACAGGTGTGGCTATGTTCCAATAAAATTTTATTTCCAAATATATTTTGCCTGTGGGTCATAATCTATTTACACTGATACCAATGTATTTTTAAAACTCAAATTAAATTAGTTTTACTCAACCACCCAATCTGTGAGATATTCTATCTCTGTTGCCTACAGAATAAAATCCATGCTCCCTGATGTAGTAAAGTCCTTCGTGATCTGATCCTTGACACTCTCTAGCCTCAAAAACAGATAATTTTGCTTCATGTGGCAAGGGTCAACTACTTTTTAAAGGTTTTTCTTTCTTTTAATTGAGGCATATTGGACATACTAGTTTCAGGTATAAAATATAATGATTCAGTATTTGTATACAAGGTCTGACAATTAAGCTAGCAAACTTGCCACCATACACTAACATTGGCAGCACTGTACAAACAGCTTGTAAGGTTTCATAACCTTGATATATCTGTGTCTCACAGCTGTGCTCATGTCAACATGTGGCAGTGTCTTGCTAAGTGGATTTCATTATTGTTGTTGCATGTTTTTGTGTGCCATCACAAGAATCAGAGATTGAACTAGAGCAATGAACAAACATTAAATTTCTTGTTAATCTTGGCAAGAGTAGAAGTGAAATCAGGGACATGTTAGTCCAAGTTGATGGGAATAATGCCATGAAGAAAATGGCAGTGTACAAATGGATTAAACATTTTTCTGAGGGGAGAGAATGCATCACTGATGAAGAGAGTTCAGGGTGGCTAGTAATGAACAGAACTGACAAAAACATTGCAAAAATTTGCTGAATTCTCTATCAAAAGCATCGGCTGACTGTAAGAGGCATACCAGACCAAGTAAACATGGATAAGAGAAACAGTTAGGAACATCTTAACTGAAAATCTTGGCATGAGAAAGGTATGTACAAAGATGGTCCCCAAGGAGTTCATCCATGAACAAAAGTAAAGGAGAGTTGGAGTTTGCCAAGACCTTTTGGGGAGGCAAGGATAATGTTTTGGGCCATGTCATCACTGGTGATGAAACATGGGTGTACCAATATGACCCTGAAACAAAGCATCAAAGTGCACAATGGAAGTAAGCCAATTCTTTATGACCAAAAAGTTCTGTCAGTCCAAATCAAGAGTCAAAACTATGTTGCTAACCTTTTATGATATCGGAGGGATTGTTCATTATGAATTTGTAGCAACTGCACAGTCGACCAAGTTTACTATTTGGAAGTGCTGAAAAGGCTATGTGAAAAAGTTAGAAAAGAACAACTTGAACTTTTGGCCAACAGCTCATGGCTCTTGTATCATGACAATGCACAAGCTCACATGGCACTATCAGTGAGGGAGTTTTTAGCCAGTACACAAATAACTGTAATGGAACACCCTCCCTATTCACCTGATCTGGCCCCTGGACACTTTTCTTCATTCAAAGATAAAGGAAATATTGAAAGGAAGACATTTTGTTGACATTCAGGACATCAGGGGTAATATAATGACAGCTCTGCTGGTATCCAGAAAAAGAGTTCCAAAATTGCTTTGATGGGTAGACTAGATGCTGGCATTAGGGTATAGCTTCCCAAGAGGAATACTTCGAAGGTGACCATAGTGATATTCAGCAATGAGTTTGCACTTTCTCTAGGATGAGTTCATGAATGTAATTGTCAGATCTCGTATACTGTGAAATGAAGGTCAAAATAAGTCTAGTTAACAACTGTCACTATAGTTATAAAATTTTTTCTTATAACATTTATGATTTACTTTCTTAGCAACTTTCAAATATGTACCACAATATTTAACTGTAGTCACCATGCTATTCATTACATCCACATGACTTATTTTATAACTCAAAGTTTGTACCTTTTGACTCTCTTCATCCATTTCACCCACCCCTCACCCCCTGCCTTTGTCAACCACCATTCTGTTCTCGGAATGTATGAGCTCGGTACTTTTGCTTTTGTACCTAGCTTCCACATAAGGGTCAACTATTCTACTGTCAATGTTCTATATTCTCACCTTTGTCTTTAAGCAGTTCAATCACATCCTCTATGAGGGTCACCATTTCTTTGCCATTCTTTGGATACTGTAAATTCACCCAAGTCCTGACCTCTACAGGGAGAATTGTCAGGAATTGTTCCAGCACCAACAGTTCTAGATTCTGCTTCTTTGTATGAACTTCTGGTCTCAGCCATTGAAGACATAGCTCCCAGAATTGGCTCAGGGCTTCAGAGGCCCAGATACTTCCAAGTACTGGAAATGCCTGAATTTCTGACAAGAAACCTCCGAGTCATAGGTCTCCATGACTGGGATGCTTTCCTGTTCCCAAGACATATCTGCTCTCAGGACACCATTCTGCTTAGAGAGAGCCAGGTTTTGAGGTTTTGAGATAGTCATCAACTTGTTCAGGGGCTGCATCTTCCTAGATAGAATTCCTACTGTTGTTTCAATATGTCGTCCCAGAGGATTCCAGTAATTCTTAGGCTCAGACTAAGCACATGTGTATTACGCGATGTGATTTGAGCCAAGTTCTATCTCAAGAGAAAAATTCCAGGAGATTCAGATAAAACATCAATATTCAGGTACCTGAGAGACTGAAAAAAGACACAAATATGACCTACAGATAATGAACATGCATTACCATAGTGTTACAAGGTAAAATAATACAAATAATATTCTTAAAATTACCTAACAAAATAAAATATTATGAATTCTCCTTTCACTCTTTCTTTCTTTAGAATAGGAATATATGCTGTCTCTTCCCTCAACCACTCGCTGAAAAGACAGAGAAGCAAACATAAATGGATAGCACATAAAAAAGTGATAAGTGAAACAGTCCTTAGATTAAAACAAGGCTCATAATTTAATTGCAATTAGATTTCTCCTATACCAGGTAACAAATCATTTTTGTGTTACAACTAAGCAAAACAAATCTTTAGGTAGGATATACAAGAGATGCCTAAAATAACCTTTTCATAAGTTCTTATTAAAATACCAATAAAGTTATATGAGTAAAATTAACAGTAGCACTAGAAATTAAGGGAAGAACGTGTAATTTTAAAAATACAAAAATATACACAAGCCATTGTCAGAGTAAAATCAAAAAGTACATTCCTAGAGATTAATTTAGAATTTTCATCTGGCATTACGTACTATGGGTCAGTCTGCAATGTCCACCAGAAAGGTCTTAGGCTCCACTAATTATTTAAACCAGTGTTTCCCAACCTTTTTCCACTTGTGTACCCCTTTTAAACTCATTTCTATAAATTGTGCCCCTTGTTTTTAAAACAGCTGTTTTTAAATACTGACACTTTTTTCAGTGCTTTATCTTAATGTAAAATAGTGGCAATGAGATCATAAGTTAGAGAAGAAAAATTACTATACTAAAAGTACAAACCACAGTTTTAATTTTACAATATTCATAACACAGTTATATACTGATAATGATGATCAAGTATTTAGCAAAATGTATTATTAATATTTGTGTTATTTGAAAAGTCTGTGATAACTGTTATGTAAATCATGAGCCGACTGAAACACTGTTCGTGACATCATTGACCTTGCTTTGATACACTTAGTTTCTTGAAATCAGGCTCAAAGATTCAAGATACAGTCTTAAATCCAGACTTGCATTAAACTTGTTGTGGTATTTATTTTTTATAAAGGTGTAGAAAGAAAATCTCTCTCCACTATTTCAGATTTAGTAAATGGCAAGAGATATCTGAGTCCCTTCTCACTATTTGTATACCTCACCAACATCTACCCAGAAGGTAATAAGATACTTTCTTTTAAAATCAGAATTTAAAGAAGGATTGGTTGAAAGTTCCTTTAACTGCTCTTTTGCATTGATTAATACTATAGCTCCTTTGAAGATTTCTTCATGAAGGGATCTGCAATCCAGTTGTTTTCTTTTCCACATTGAGGGAAGTATGTATAAAAGACATTTTAAGACCTTTCACATCTTGGGATAGGTATAACTCATTCTCAGATAAGAAGTTGTACAGAGTTTCAAAAACTTCAGGCTGACCTCTTTCAATACAAGCTTTCCCAAAGTCCAGTTTTTTAATCGTTGACTTAAGTTTGTCAGTTACTTTGAATATACTGATTGAGTTGTTTTAAAATCTCAAGTAGATCTGTTTATTTCTAGAAAAATATCTGATAAATATGCAAGACTTTGAAGCCAATCACTGTCCTGGAACTTCGGAGCAAGTGCGAATCAATGGTCTTCAAAAAAGTACCTGGACTTCATGTCTAAGTTCAAACATCCATGCATGTACTTTGACACGAGACAGTCACCTTACCTCTCTATACAAAAGGAATGTGCTGTGAATGCTGTTCATTTCTTCACACAGCACTTTAAATAACAGGGAGTTTCGTGGTTGTGACTTAATAAAATTTACAACTTTTACAACCACATCAATAAAATCTTTCAGTTTACTAGGAAGAGGCTTGGATGCAAGACTTTGTCTATGAGTGCAGCAGTGACTCTATGGTACATGGGAGCTACTTCTTTAATTCAGCTGCGTAGGCCTATAAAACAACCTGATGTAGGCTGCCTCTATCGGTGCATACACCACAACAATTTGATCAAAAAATGTCCTTTTCAATAAAATAACCCCTGATTACATTAAAAATATCTTTGCCTGTGGTATGCTCTGTCAGGGGGTAACAAAGCAACAGGCTTTCCTCAATTTCATTTCCTACCAAG
>PVJL010020555.1:0-11881 GCA_004026885.1 Lyroderma lyra
AGCACAAAATGACAAGTGTCGTGTAATTCCATTTATACAAGGTACCTAGAGTAATCAAATCCATAGAGACAGAAAGTCGAATGGTGGTTGCTGCAGGGCAGAGGGAGGGAGGAATGGGGAGTTATTATTTAGCGGGTGCAGAGCCAATTTGGGATGCTGAGACAATTCTGGAGCAGAACAGTGGTGATGAGTGCACAACACTGAGAATGCCAGTGAACGTGCGCGCCACGTGGCGCCACTGCACTGTACACTTCAAAAGGTTGAAGTGCTCAATTGTATGTTGTGCACCTCTTAGCACCTACAAAAATTGCAGAGAAAAGTGGCAGAGTTAGGGTCAGGACCCAGGTCTCTCTGTCCCCAAGCCTCCCCTGGGGTGCTTCCTGATGTACTTTCCCATTTCTAGGAAACTGCTGTCCCTTTCTGTTCAGCTGACCAGCAAAAAGAAAAGCAGTGTCTTGATGATGATGATACACTCAGGAGGAATTAATTCTATTTTCCAAACAGGCATTTGCAAGTGATACTCAACTTGAAGGACGGGCTGATTCTGCCCGAGGTGGGTCAAAGAATGGAGTGCTAAGGCATTAGAACATGGTAACTGTGCTCCATCCTCTTCATTATCCCCTGGCTCCCGTGACCTTAGCATTCATCGTTTTGTCAGTCAGTCAACAAACATTTATCGAGCACTCCAATATGTGTTTTTTTGTTTTTGTTTTTGTTTTTTCTAGCAGCACCAAGCAATTCTCAGATACCTGCTGGGTGTCCTACAATGTAACTCAATTCTGACACTGGAGAGAGCATCAGATCCCACAGGTTAAGGGCTCAGGCCTACAAGACTACCTTCCCCTCTTCAATAGTTAAGTCCAGGTTGTCACCTGTGCTTCTGACCAACAGGCTACAGATCAGAGGTTCCCACCACCCCCTGCTTCAGTTTCATTCATTTGCTAGAGAGGCTCACCGAACTCAGAAAAACATTTTACTTCCTAGATCACCAGTTTATTATAAAAGAGTATAACTCAGGAGCAGGCAGATGAAAGAGACACAGGTATGGGGAAGGGAGTGAAGAGCTTCCATGCTCTCCCCCAGGGCACCCACTCTCCCCAATATATTTCCATGTTCACCAACCAGGAAACGCCCAGAACGGTGTCCTTTTGGGTTTTTTATGGGGGCTTCCTTACACAGGCACGGCTGATTAAATCATTGGCGCTGGTGATTGAACTCGAATCTCGAGCCTCTCTTCCCTTCCCATAGGTCAAGGGGTGGGAATTAAACGTTTCAAATCATGTGGTTGGTTTTCCTAGCAAATCCCCTCCCCGCCCCCATAGGTGACCAGGGCTTTCTTTCCAAAAGTCATCTCATTACATGAGACACTTTCACTCTGAGAAGGGAAGACAGTAGAGGGTTCTGGGCAGATGTTGCATGAACTTAACTTTTTAATGTAAATAATTATGGGGAGTACTTGACTTGTAGATCCAGTGACCTTTCTCTCTTCCCCATTAGATGTGGTCTCTTATTCCTTTCTAGGGGCCCAGCACAGTGCCTGGCACTGAGTTGTCACCCAATAAATGCTTGTTAAATGATTGCTGAAGACTGGCTGTCACTCAACAAAGGAGGCATGCAGGTGAGGAACTGCCAATGCCTGAAATGGGGAAAGACCAGGCGTGGCAGCCTACTTCTTAAGGAGAGAGCAATACCAGGCAGACACTTTGGCCAAGGACTGAAGGGAGGTCATGAGTGTCAGTCCTGGTTCTGTTGCTCACTGGCTGTAGGACCTTGAGAGAATCCATTCCGATTTCTGGGTTCTATTGCTAAACATGGGTAAGGTAGTCCCTAAGACATCTTCGGTCCGGCCTAGTCCAGTATTTTTGAGATTGTGGCAAAATACAAGTAACATACAATTGATCATCTTAACCATTCCATGATAATGCTTTTTGCTCCCTCTTGCATCCTGGTAAAGCTGAACTATTTGTCAGCCATCATGCCTGCTGAGGCTGTGGTCACCTCCAGGAATAGCTGAGGAATGGAAGGCCATTACTCACACTGTGGGCAAAAGGGCAGGACCAACTAGAAGTGGCAGCAAATCAGAGAAGCTGCAGCTGTGCCCTGGAGGGAACAGGGAAGCAGGGAAGCTTTGCTGAGGGGCTCACTATGCCCTGGGCCCTGTACGTGCTCTCTACAGATAAGCTCCTTTAATTCTTGCTGTAATTGGAGGCAGACCTGTCTTCATTTTGCAAATGGCCCTGAGAAGTTAGGAAACTTACTGAAGGTTGTTTGGCTAGCCTGTAAGGTTAGAATCCGGATCTGTCATAATTTATCACCTTTGAAAGGAACCCCACCCTCACATGCCACTGGGCTCTGTGATGTTGGGAGGGGCCTGCTGGCGCAGGTCTTCACTGAAGAGCATTAGTGGTGGATTACAACCACCGTGCAATCTAGGGAATGGGGCAAAAATATTTCTTTACTTTTCCCATGGGGGCTTCTCTCCTTTTATCCATGTCCACTTCAGACGGGTGCCCCGTAGTCTCTCCTTCCTTGGTCTTTCTAATGCTTCCTGTTTTGTTTTGTTTTTAATTCTTATTTATTTTTAACCCTTTTGGTCTTAACTGCTTTGAGTCTAGAGCCACTAAGGTCTATGGCCAGCTCCACCTGTCAGGCTTTGGGGGATGTTTGCAAGTCTCAGAGTGGAGCAGCTGGTAATATACAAACCCTCTGTGGCTACTGAAGATGGCTTCTGTTGCCATATCATGGCTTGTCTTTATGCTAGAAGGCCAGTCCCGCAGGAGAAGAAACGAAAGGGGCCGAGAACTCTAGCTTGCAACAATTACTTTGAAAAGTTTCAGTTATAGAAACTCAAGCGTCCTCCCCAGCCCAATCTGCAGTTCAGAGAACTAGAGCCGTGACCCCACGTGACCACAGATAAGTAAAACACCGTCACCCAGCCATGAGGAGATGGATAAACCCAGTCTTCACTTGTCTACAACTCTTCGAATGAAGAGGCAGAGCTGTATTTATTTGGGGGCAGGGAGACACAGGTCTTTACTGGAGGCAGCGTGGTGGTGGGCTCTGGGAACAGGGGGTGATTGGCTGAAGATACAACACCCCTCTGTGGGCTGGCATGGCCTGCTCCGGGACACCCCTACCCTTCTCTCTCCCTGTGCAGTGAGGTCCAGCCTGGGCTCTGTGGTACCCAGGACTTCTCCATGTGAACATGAAATCCTCTGGCACTTTACAATTACTGTCCTTCAGCAAGTTTCACATCTTATTTATTGAGTGCTAGACGTCAGATATATTTTATTTTATGTTTTTTTTGTTTTTTTTTTTTTTGTATGTGGGTAGTTCCCTGGCCGGGAATAGAACCCAAGTCACAGAGAGTTGACAGCACCAGCGCCGAAGCCTTAAGCCACTACACCACCAGGGAACTCCCAGATATATTTTAAATGGCTAAGTAATGTCCCCCCTAAATGAATAATTATTGCTAAAATGTATGCAATAATGACATGAGCCAGGGACTGGAAGAAGTGCTTTGTGTAACATTTGTTGCCTCATTCCTCATGCTGGAGGTAGTGTTTCCATTTTGTAGATGAGGAAACAGAGGCTTGGAGCATTAAGTGATTTCTCCAAAGTTATACAACTAATCAATGTCAGGGCTAAGAATCAAGCTCAAGTGATTTGATTCCAATGGCTGTGCTCTTTTTTTTTTTTTTTTTTTGGTATGTGGTAGCTCCCTGGCTGGGAATCGAACCCAGGCCACAGCGCTGAGAGTGCCAGCGCCGAAGCCTTAAGCCACTACACCACCAGGGAAGTCCCAATGGCTGTGCTCTTAACACTGACAGTGCCCTGAAGGCATCCACTGCCACGGAGAGCCTTGGAGAAGGTGCGCGGGGCTCAGCCTGGGGAGTGAGTGAGGAAAGGCTGCCTGGAGGTGGTGGGGCCTGAGCCAAGCAGGAGCAGGAATTAGCCAGAGGGCTGAGGGGAGAGAGGACAGTTTGGGGTTATCCGTGGGAGGATACAGGCCTCACGGCAAGAAAGACTAAGGTGCTGCAGCTGTGGATTTGAGGTGGAGAGTGGCAGGATGGAAGCAGAGTCCAGATTCTGAGGGATCTTGAATTTAGACGGGATCTTGATGGCAAGAGGGAGCCATGGAAGCTCTCAGCAGACAAGGTCACAAAATCAGCTTTGCTTGTTGACTGTGCCTCTGGCCACAATGGGGAAGTTGCTTTGTTGAAAGCAATGTGGCAGATCAGGCCTGGAGTCAGATGCCCCTGGTCTGAATACCAGCGTTTCTACTTAAAAAGTTGTACAAATGATTTCTTCACATTGTTGGACCTCAGTTTATTTATAATGGGATATAAAAATACCTTCAAAAGTTGTTGAGGGAGTTCCCTGGTGGTGTAGTGGCTAAGGCTTTGGCGCTGTCAACGCTGCGGCCTGGGTTCGATTCCCAGCCAGGGGACTACCCACATAAAAAAAAAAAAAAAAAAAAAAAAAAGTTGTTGAGGGGAAGGAGTTAATCGAAGCAAAATGTCTAACAGAGTTGTATGCTGGCAAACAAGTAGGTGTGCAATAAACATCAGCTGCTCTGTGAGGGGAGGCGTTGAGCAGGGCCACGAAGGAGCTCTCTACCTTTTCGACTTTGCTCCTTGTAAGCCTCCCTTGATTGCTTTGGGCCAGAATCTTTTTTTTTTTTCTGGTTGGTTCCCTGGCTGGGAATTGAACCCAGGTCACGGCACTGAGAGTGCTAAAGCCTAGCCGCTACACGGCCAGGGAACTCCCGGGGCCAGAATCTCATGAGGGACTTTTATATTATTTGGCCCAAGGTCTACCCTGTTTTAAAAGAGAGAATGCTCACAGAGTGCTTAGCGAAAACCAGGCACACAGTAATTGCCAGATGCTTGGACCTATTATTAAGTTAGAAAATGAAACTAGCTCAGAAAAGAACAATTAAGCAATTATCAATCTGTTATCACCCTAGTGTAGATGAGAAGCCAGATTCTTTTCTGGGAACAGGTTTTAAGTTTGAGATCTCAGAACATGGAAAGAGAATCCTGGGAACTGAAGGACCACTTGGGACCTTTTTTTGGGAGCCAGTCAGAGAAGAGCAGCAAATCCAACCCTAAGTAACCGGGTGTTACAAATCCAAATGGTTTAGAATTCCAGAGTAAGAAGGAGCTGGCCTTCCGGCGTGGAAAGTGGGGATAAGGCTTCCTTGTGGAATCCTCGCCGGAAAAATGCGGTGGGGGGTTGTGCTATCACCCTCTTCCAGACGCTCCTATCTCCCAGAAGGAGGAGCATTTGGGGCTCGCTTAGGAGAGAATTAATTAATGAAGCACCAGTTATATGTAGAACGTTGTGTGAATTAAACAAATTAAAAAGGAAGGGTAACGTGAAGCAGTACAGCTGGAGTCAGGACTGGACTCAATTCTGTCCCTGCCAACTACGCTTTCCATGTGACCCTCGCTTTGAGCTCTTCCCTTTTGTGATGGCCTGGAGCCCCGGCGTCTTCATTTGTAAAATGGGCACTACTTACTCCACAGCACTGCGCGAGATAGTATACATGAAGTGCTCAGTGCCTGGTGGCAATTATTACCTGGCCGCTTCCTGCACTTCCTTTCCACTCAGGGCCCCTGTGCCTAGGATCAGGCCCCAGGCCGCTGCTGGGGCAGGAGTGGAGGGGAGGGTGTGTGTGTGGGGGCGGTCTGGCTTGGTCCAGTTGAGGAGCTTATCCACAAGCGTCACCCTGGCACAGGACACTGGGGAGCTAACCACTGGCTGCTGGACAAAGTACACTCCAGTCTGGGGCAGTCCTTGGGAGTATCGGTCGGTGCACAGAACCCTTATTCAAGGCTGCTGATTAGATAAGTCGGGTCGGATCAGGTCCCACGCAAGCGGGGAGGTGGCAAGGTTCATCCAGATGAAGGGGAATCCAGACGAGGCTGCGCCCTGTCCTTTCCTGGCTGGTGACCTTGGGCCAGTCACTTTTCCTCTCCCTGTCTGTGCGCTAGGGAAGTGGGGCTCCGGTGACATGTCGACACAATGGACTTGAACTGCGTAGTTAAGGGCCGGCGAGGGCTATTTGTTATGGCAGTAGGGGCACCGGGCAGGTTCCCATCCAGCGGTTTCACTCTGGTTAGGCGGTTCCTTCCACGGTAACGGAGGTTTCTCGCCTCACAGTTCCCGCCCCTGCGGGCAGGGCTTGGCCGACCGCAGGCCCCTGGGCCGCTACCATTGTTCTTCGAGGCTGGGTGGCAGGGGAGGACGCTCGCAGACCAAACCTTGCCTTTGGTCTCTCCCTCCGCCCCGCAGCCCCGCCGCAGGAAGCCTGGGAAGCCCCTCTTGCCGATCTTTCCCGAGGAAGCGAGTCGGCCCCAGGGCGCTCCCGAACAGCGGCCGAAGACGTCCCCGAGTGTTTCCGAAGAATCCCGACCACTCGTGGTCTCCGGAAAGAGCCGAAGGGACTTCCCACCCTCGGCCTTCCGAGCCACTCCGAAAAGGCCCGAAGTTTGCCGAGCGGCCGTCCTGCCGGACTGCTGGAGGCGGCCGCAGCGCCATGTTGGATGCTATGCTCGTTGAGTGAAGAAAATCCGCCGGCATCGCCTGAGCCCCGCTACCGAGAAGGGCGCCGCTTCCCCCGGGGAGGGGGATAAAGACCCCCCGCCGCCGGCCCATGAGGATATTGCCGTGAAAGGTCCGGTCTCTTCGCCTCCTGTCCCCGCCGGGTCCGGCCCCCCCCCCGGGGTCGCGTTGTCACGGAGACCGGCAGCCGGTGGTGCTGGCCCGCGGGGCGGCTGCTGCTGCCGGCGGCGGCGGCGGCGGCGGCGGCGGGCGTGTGTGACCGGCCCCAGCCCCCTCCTCCTCCTCCTCCCAGCCTCCCCCCGGCCCCCCGCTCCCGCCGCCTCCCCGGGTCTGCCCCCATCCCGTCCCCCCGCTGTCCCCGGCCCCTGCACCCCGGCGCGCCCGGTCCCGCTCTGGGGGGGTTGGTGGCTTCGCTTTGCCATGAGTTTACCGCAGAAACCGGCTCTGAAATCAGGCTCAGCGGCTGCAGCAGGAACCGGACCCGGCACCGGAGCGGCGGCGGCGGCGGCGGCGGCAGCGGCAGCGGCAGCGGTACCGCCTCCTCACCCGGCGGCAGCAGCAGCGGCGGCGGCGGCGGCGGCGGCGGCGGCGGCGGCGGCAGCGGCAGCGGCAGCAGCAGTAGCGGCCCCTCCTCACCCGAACATCAGGGCCCTCCAGACCCAGGCGCCCCAACAGTATCCTTTTCACCTTCCTGCCGGCCCTTCGAGTCTCCCGGCGGCAGAGCAGGGGGGCTGTGGCCCTTCGGGGACTCTCCCGCAGGCTGCCATAGCCCAGGCAGGAGGAAGGAGCTGCTCTTCAACCCCCTGCACGGGGCTTGGCCGGAGCTTTTGGGGTGCCCCGGAGGCAGCACTGCGGGGGACCCAGGGACCCACCCTCTGCAATACTGTGAAAATTAGCTCCACTCGGCCTTGTTTCTGCAGCCTTTTTCTTTTAGAGCTGGGGGACCCTTCTCCCCTCTACTCCCTCAAACTCCCCCCTACCCCGCCGTTTATTAAGCAGAATTTGCTGGTGCCTGGGATCAACCCCGCAGGGAAGGCTTTCCTGATTGTTGTGGGGACTACACCCTCCTCGTCTCCCTTCAGCCCCCGCTGCAGCGGGGCATGGTGGGCCCAAGTATTATTAATACATAATAAACTTTATTCGTGAATTTCCTGTTTGAAACTAATCAACCCGTTTCTCAGGTAAGTTGGATTTTAAATCTACGGTGAAAATGTACAGAAAGCACTCCCTCTGGCTAATGTTTTTTAGTGATTGGGGGAGTTGTGATGTGGTTTGTGGTGGAACGCGATCTAAGGAGGAAATGTTACACCGGACGCTTCCCTGTCTTTGACCTTTTTAAAGGAAGAGGAAGTTAACTGACATTACCCATCACCCTCAGAAGTCTCTCTTCTTGGAGGCTTGTGTCATGCTGAATATTCTTAAAGGGCTTTAATTTACTCTTCATAGGCCTGATGTCTAGAGCGGACCAGGGTTCCTGGAGTAAAGTCTAGCATTGGCTATATCTAATTTCACGTTATTTGCTCGATTGTACAGTTTTTGGACAGCTTTGATTGAAAAGATTTTGTGACGAGGTATTTTAGTAAAAAATTAGCCAGTGAAGGTGAAACGTTGAGTATATAATGAATTCCACAGAGATTTAGAAACGTATATACTTACCTGAGAACATTTCATCATGCACCCCGCCCATCGACTGTATTTGTGTGAATTAATAAATAATCATTGGATGTTAGATGTGTGTTGTTTTTGTATTTGTGTCATCGTGTGTTTGAGTGAGGAGGGTGTTTGAGCAAATAAACTAATTACTATGAGGTCCACAGATTATTTCACAGTGTAGTTTGATTCTTGTCTGTATTGATTACTTTGAGAAGGGAAAGGCATCATCCTTTCAGAGTCATTTCAGGTCATCCTTTTCTTTAGAAATTGTTAGTCCACATTTTTTTTTCAGTCCAGGCAATGTGGCTCAGAGTAAAGATAAATTCCATTCCAGTGTGATGTGTGTACTGATTTCACAATGTTTTTGTCCTGCATGATCCTGTTCACTTAAGAATTTGTTCACTGATGAGAATGCTTAGTGATAACTTAGTGTTGCTCATGGAAAACATGGTTACTTTTGATCAACATCCCTAGTTATTTTCCTGTGGGGGAAAACGATTGGCTGATTTGCCTACTTCAAGGTGGAGTTAGTGCTGATCTCTTAAACATATCTTCACTTAATGCTTTGTGAGTTTACATTTCTTTCTAATTAGTTTTTTTATTTGTCTTGATTGCCCATACTTGGTTAAGGCTGTAAATTTCCCTATAGTGCCACCAAGTAAGTTGTTCTTTAGCTGTTTTGGCAGTTAAACAACTGAAAGGAATTCCCATAGTATGTGTTCTTGATGTACAAAATGCTAAGGACCATGGTACTGAGTGTAACAGTGCTTGGTGAATTTGGTTGCATTATTTGACTGGACACAGCTGTGACTTCAGTGTTTTAAGTATGCTTTTTCTCAATGCATTTCACAAAGGAAGGACTTATAAAAGCTCTGAGTTGGTGCAACATAAAAATAGTTACTGCAACAATGTTAAAGAGGATAAGTTGCAGATGTAATTTCCAGTGGAGATCATTTTTAAACCTGTTCGTGGTAATATAGGATACTTGGTTTTATGTGACTTTATTTACTTTACCTCATATCATGGAATCTAAAATTAATTTTCTTCTTCTTTTTTAATTCATTTTTATTGTTAGACTTATTGGGGTGACATCTGTTATAATTTTCTTCTTGATGTGTTTCACAACTGTTATCTTCTCTTTGCTTTACACACTGAAAGATTGCAATTGCTAAAATCTAATTGTATAGTAATGAAATATGAGTAGATTATAGATTTTATTAGAACATACTAGTGGTGTAATGTTATCAGTGTAATGGACATTTGGTTAAAAACAGACTGAAACAGCAATTTCGTCTACCCTGAGAGTGTGGGAATTTGTATTTGTTTGATGTGTGATAGGTTGTTATACATTGAAGCACTGAGAATGGAGTACAGAGCTATGGTTTCTCTTTCTATGGCTTGATTAAATTTCCAGTTCCTCAAAATATATGGCTGCAGTTGTGTTTGAATTGAATCAGTAAGTTCAGATAGTATTTTAAATTTGTAAAAATATTAGAAGGGGATTCATATGACAAGGTATTGTTTATTTGTACTTAGTGTTCAAGAGACAAATCAGAAATGAAGGGAAATCTTAGTGATAATGGCTTTGCATAGAAACTGGAACTTGGTTAAGTAGGCATCAGTATTGCACAGCAGGCTCCTAAGCCATTTCAGGTAGAGGTGTTTGACTGCAAAAGAGGCAAGGGGTGGGGCCTGGCAGAGGGTGGGCAGGATGGTGGGGGATGAAAGAAGATAAACACTGATACAAAAAGTGCTAATGGCAAGGGAGAAATATGCTTAGAGTTTTCATAATGTAATTCAATATGAATAGTTTATGAAATTGGTACTTCAGAATACTTACTTGCCTTGAGATAATGCTCACCCCAACTTTCCAGTAGGAGGTTCCAGGAGGCTCTCTTGAGAATGTTAAGAGTGGTTCTAAACCTTTTCTGGGTAACAAACAACTTTTGACATTTTGATGAAAGCTTATAGACCCTCTCCACAGAAAACTGTCCGTGCTCAGAAAGTCTTGCTCACATTTCAGGGCGTTTTTGCACCCAGACTCCATTAAAAGCCTAGCCCTTTAGGTGGAAATTGCTTACCCTTCAGATAAGTAAAGATTAATGAGTTTGAATTCAGGTTCCCAAATAAGTTCTGACTCAGTAGAACAATTTTGCAGTCTGTTATGAATACACAGTGTTCTTTCTATTTATATGGAAATACTTCAGCATGTAATTTCTCTCAGGGCTGCTGACACTTCTGGGGAGTCTAGTTACTGTTTTGGGGCAGCCAGTTTGATTAAGAAAATCATGACAGTGGGTTCTTAGAAGGACCTAAATTTGGTAAAGGCCTGTGGCAACCTGAAAATGACCTGTGTCCTCAGCTATTTTTTTTTATATTACAATTTTTCTTTTTTATGTTTTCTGCGTTGATTTTTTTTTTTTTTTTTTTTTTTTGGGGGGGGGGGGGGGAGGGGGGTGGGGTGGGGTGGGGTGGTGGTACTTCCCTGGCTGGGAATTGAACCCAGGCTGCGGCATTAATTTTCAGTTTTATCTCATAGGCTGAAGCCAATTAGTGTTTGCTTGCTTTTTTGCTTCTTTACCAAAGCTAAATTTGAATGATACTGATAATGGTATCCATTTAATGAGTGCCTACAGTTCTAGGAGCCATACATGTATCATTTTATTTAATTCTTGCAAGAACCCTAATGAGGTAGGTACTGTATGGGGACTGTCCAGAAAAAAATCCAGCTTTTGTCAATATAACAAGAATGGTTACCTGGCTGGATACTTTCTGGATAGCCCTTGTATTTTGCAGATGAGGAAACTGAAGTGCAGAGAAATATTGTTCCCAAGGAAGTCCATCTGGTAAGTGGTGGTCTGCAGTTTAGGCCATGATAGGACTGGCTTCATTTGGCTGTGCCACACTACTCCTTACCAAGTCTGCATGTGGGAATGGGAGGAAGGATATGTTTCCATATTTGATAGCTAGGGGAGAGGTCTGTGTGTATACACTAAAAGCTCTGTGGAGTAATCTAGAATGCAGTGATACTATACTTTGTTTTAATTAGTTCATAGCCACATACTTCTAGGCAAGTAGGTTATCTTTACCTCATGAGCATTAAAGCGTAGGAATAGGCCTGCCACACTTCGTTTAATGCATATTTCTGCTTGTTCAGAAGTTAACAAGACGGAGTTCCCTGGTGGAGTAGTGGCTTAAGGCTTCGGCACTGGCGCTGTCAGTGCTGTGGCCTGGGTTCGATTCCTGGCCATGGAACTACCCACATACCAAAAAAAAAAACAAAACAAAAACAGAAGTTAACAAGGCCTCCAGCAAAATACCATTATAACTAGCAACTAGACCTCTGTAGTCAGCAGCCTCTTTTCTGAGCCCCACCATCAACAAACATGGACTTGCACGCCTGGAGAGCAGATCCCCTCCTAGGAAAGGGTGGGGGGGGGGGACTCATTAAGATAGAGGTAAAGAGGAAGAAAGTTCATTCAGATGCCTCGGGTCACATCAGCTCTTTACTCTGCTGCTGCTATTCCAGGTCCTAGGCCATGCTCTTCAAGTGTGAGGTGTGTAAGATGGAGATAAAGAGGAAGAAAGTTCATTCAGATGCCTCGGGTCACATCAGCTCTTTACTCTGCTGCTGCTATTCCAGGTCCTAGGCCATGCT